>RXID01015624.1:0-88010 GCA_005019695.1 Trichopus zeylanicus subsp. travancoricus | reverse complement strand
TACTACTACTACTCCTACTACTACTACTACTACTACTACTACTACTACTACTACTACTACTACTACTACTACTACTACTACTACTACTACTACTACTACAACTACTACAACTACTATTCCTCCTACTACTACTACAACTACAAATACTACCACTACTCTTGCTACTACTACTACTATGACTACTACTACTACTACTACTACTACTACTACTACTATGATTACTACTGCTACTGCTACTACCTCTATTACTACTACTACTACTACCACCACTACTATTACTACACTACTACTACAAGTTTGACTACTCGCACTACTACTACTCCAACAACTACTACTATTGCTACTTTTAGTACTACTGCTGTTGCTACTATTATTTCTACTTCTGCAACCGCTACTACTGCTACTGCTATTACTATTGTTACTTCTATTACCACTACTACTACTATTCCTAATACTACTACTACTACTACTACTACTATGACAACTACTACTATTGTTTTGGCTGCTACTGTTGCTACTACTTCTATTACTAGTACAACTTCTACTACTCCTACTCCTACTCCAACTGCTACTACTACTCCTACAACTATTACTACTACCACTACTCCAATTACTATTACCCCCAGTCCTACCTTCACTACTATTACTAATTCTACTACAACTAATACGACTACTACAACAACTACTACTAATACTACTTCCACTTCAACAAGAACAACTACCAATAATACTACTTCCACTTCAACAAGAACAACTACCAATACTACCACACTTGCTCCTGCTCCTGCTCCTGCCACAACTACTACTATTACTCCTATTATAGCTACTACTATTACTACTTCCCTTACTAGTACAACTTCTACTACCCCTACTCCAAGTCGAACTACTACAACTACTCCTACTACCACTACTACTACCACTACTCCAACTACTGTTACTCCCACTCCTACGCTTACTGCTACTGCTAATACAATTACAATTAATACTACAACAACTACCATTACTACTACTAATACTAGTTCTAAACCAAGAAGAACAACAACCACTGCTACTACTCTTACTCCTGCACCTGCCACTACTACTATGAATCCTACTCCTACTATTGCTACAACAACTACTACTACTCCTACTACTACTGTGAGTACTACTACTACAACTACGGCTACTCCTTCTCCAACTCCTACTGCTACTTCTACACATACGGCTACCACTACTACTATTACTATAATACTACTATTACTACTACTACTACTACTATTACAACTACTATTACTACTACTACTACTACTACTACCACTACTACGATTATAACTACTATTGCTACAACTATTGCTACTACTTCTATTATTACTACTTCTACTGTTACAACTACTACTGCTACTACTACTATTACTACTACAACTACTACTGCAGCTATTATAACTACAACTATTACTACAACAACAAAAAAAACAACTACTACTACGACAACAACAACAACTACTAATAATAATAATAATTTTACTACTACAACTAATGCTACTACGACTTCCTCTACTACTAATACTACTATTACTACAACTACTACAATGATTGCTAATATTACTACTACTACTAGTACTACTACTACTACTGCTGCTACTACCACTACTCTTGCTAGTACTATAATGAAAACTACAACTACTACTACTGCCACTACTACACCTACAACTGCTACTACCACTAATACAACTACATCTATTACTGCTACTTCGTCTACTACTACTACACTATTACTGCAACTACTTCTACTACTACTACAACAACTCCTACTACTACTACTACTACTACTACTACTACTACTACTACCTTGACCTCTACTACTGGTACTACTACTACTCCTCCTACTACAACTACAACTACTATTGCAACTCCTACTACTACTACTTCTACTCTTACTGTGACTACTACTACTCCTACTACTACTACTACCACTACTATGACTACTACCACTTCTAGTCCTTCTACTACTACTACAACTACTACTACAACTACTACTACTATTTCTACTCCAACTCAAAAAACTACTCCTACAACATCTCATGCTACTAGTATTAATACCACAACCACCACCACTACTACTACTCCTGCTACTACTACTATAACTACTACCACTACTCTAGCTACTACTACTACTTTGACTACTACTACTACTGCTACTACTACTGCTACTACCTCAACTTCTAGTACTATCACTACTACTACTACACTGCTACTACAACTTTGACTCTTAGCACTGCCACTACTTCAACAACTACTACTATTAAAACTTTCAATACTACTACTAGTACTACTACTACTACTACTACTACTACAACTACTTCTATTGCTATGACTACTACTCCAACTATTACTTCTATGACTACATTTGCTACTACTACTACTACCACTATTACTTCTACTACTCCTACAGCTACTGCTACTATTACTCCTACTGCTACTAATGCTACTCCAACTGATACTACTACTGCTACTACTACCACTATTACTATGCCTCCTCCTCCAACTACTTCTATAACGACCACTACTATTGCTACTACTAGAACAATAACTACTACTACTACTACTACAACTGCTACTGCAACTGATACTATTGCTACTGCAACAACTACTTCTGTTGCTATAAATACTACTACTACATCTACTATACCTATTACTACTAATACTACTACTACTACTGCTATTACTACTAATATTACTACTACTATTGCTACAACTCCGTCTACTACTATTACTACTACTTCTACCGCTGCAACTACTTCTGCAACAACAGCAATTATTACTACACTACTATTACTTCTACAACTACTACTGCTACTACTGCAATTATTACTACTACTACTATTACAATTGCAAATACCACTACTGCAACTACTACAACTACTACTACTACTCCTCCTCCTCCTCCCACTACTCCTACTTCTTCCACTACTCTACAACTACTCCTACTACTCCTACTACTACTATTGCTATTACTACTATCCTGGCTCCTACTGCTACCCCTACTCCTAGACCAACTCATATTACACCAACTACTACTTCTACTAATACTACTACTACTACTACTACTTGTACTGCTACTATTACTACTACTACTACTCCTCCTATGATTACAACTACTACCACAACTACTTCTACTACTGCTACAAGTACTACTGCAACTGCTACTACTACTACTTCTATTAGGACTACTACAACTACTAGTATTGGTACGACTACTACTAACACAACAACTACTACTGCTGTTGATGTTGCGGCCGTAACTCCTACTACTACTACTGCAGCTAATAATATTACAACTACTACTACTACTACTACTACTCCTCCTACTTCTTCTAAGCTACCACTACTACTACTGCTATTGCTACTACTACTACTACTACTACTACTATAATAACTACTACTACTATTACGACAACAACAACAACTACTACTACAACTGTTGCTGCAATTACTACTACTTGAACTACTACTGCTAATGCGACTTTTGCTACTATAACTACTAGTACTACTACACCTATTATTGCTAATACCACCACCACCACTACCACTACTACTACTACTACTACTATTGCTACAAATACTTCTACTACTATTACCACTACTACTACTACAACTATGATAACAACTCCTACTATGACTATTACATCTATCATTACTACTACTATTGCTTCTACTACTTCTGCTATAACCACTACTACTACTACTACTACAATTACTCCACCAAGTAGTACTACTAGTTCTATTATTACTACTACAACAGCTACTGCTTCAATTTATACTCCTACTAATACTGCAACTACTTCTACAACTACTACTACTACGAGTGCTACCTCTACTACGATTATGACTATTACTACTATTACTAATACTACTCCTATTCCTGCTACTAATACTACTAGTACTACTACTACTACTACTACAACTACTACTGTTGCAGCTACTACTACTACGACTACTACAACTACTAGTTTTACAACAACAACTACCACTACTACAACTACTACCACTGCTACTAGTACTACTACTATCACTACTACAACTACTAATACGACTGCAACAAATACTACTACTACTAATACTACAGATAATACTTCTACTATTAGTACTCATACTACTACTAATACTAATAATAATTCTTCAACCATTACTACTTATACTACTACTAATATTACTAATTCAACTACTACTAATACTACTGCAACTAATACTACTACTACTAATACTAATACTGCATCTTCTACAACAACAACAATAACTACTACTACTATTCCAACTATTACTACTACCACTACTACTACAGCTAATACTTCAACAACTAATGCTACTACTACTAATACTACTAATACTACTTCTACCATTAGTATTCATACGACAACTTATACTACTAATACTACTATTATACAAATACTACTACAACTAATACTACTACAACTAATACTACTGATACTAATACTACTTCTTCTACAACAACAATAATAACTACGACTACTACTCCTACTCCTCCTCTGGCCACTACTACAACTACTCCTACTCCTACTTATACTACTGTTAATACTACTACTAATACTGCTACTACTATTACTACTACTACTATTACTACTACTACTCATGCTACTGCTACTACTACTACTACTATACTACTATTACTACTACTACTCATGCTGCTACTACTACTACTACTATTACTAGTACTACTGCTACTACTACTATAACTACTACTTTTACAACTACTACTCCTACTACTACAACTACTACTGCTCCATTAGTCCTACCACTACAATAGCAATTACAATAATAACAACAACAACAACTATTACAACTACTACAAATGGTACTACTAGTACTAATGCTACTACTGCTACTTCTACTACTACCACTACTATTACTACTACTACTGCTGCTGCTATACCTATTACTACTAATATTATAATAACCACTATTATTACTACTACTACTACTACTACTATACCTATTACTACTAATACTACTACTACTACTACCACAACTACTACTGCTAATGTTACTATTACTTTTGCTTCGACACTTCTAATCCCACTACTTCTACTACTACTACTAGTACTACTACTACTACTAATACTACTACTACTACTACTACTACTACTACTACTACTACTACTACTACTACTACTACTACTCCTACTACACCTATTACAACTACTACTATTACTACAATTGCAACAACCACTACTGCTACTACTATTATTGCTACTATAGCTACTACTTCTGTTGCTACTTCTACTACCCCTACAACTATTTGTATTACTACTACTACAACTACTATTACAACTACTTTTACTGCTACAACTGCTACTAGAACTGCTATTACTACTGCTACTACTGTAACTATTGTTAGTATTGAAACAACTTCTACTACAGCTACTGCTATAGGTGCAACTCCTAGTATAACAACTTCTACTACTACTATAATTACCAAAACTACTACTACTACTACTACTACTATTACTATTACTGCTACTACTACTCCTACTCCTACTTCTTCTACTACTACTACTATTACGACTACTATTTCTACTACTCATGCTCCAACTCCTACTCCTGAAACTACACCCTCAATTACTTCTGCTACTAGAATTACAACAACAACTACTACTACTATTACTACTATTATTGCTGCTACTACTACTACTACTACTATTATTGCTACAGCTACTACTTCTGCTATTAGCACTACTATGAGTATTAGGAGTGGTAATAGTAGAAGCAGTAATAGTACTTTTTGTTGTTGTAGTTGGAGTATTAGGAGTAGTAGTAGTTTTGTTGTTGTTGTTGTAGTAGTAGTTATTATTGTAGTAGTAGTAGTAGTCGTAGTAGTACTAGTATTAGTAGTAGTAATAGTAGTGGTAGCTGTAGTAGCTGAAGTTGCGGTAACATTAGTAGTAGCAAATGTAGTAGTCATAGTAATCACAATTGTAATAGATTATTAGTTGTAGTAGTTGTAGTTATAGTTGCAATAATAGCAAGCCTAGTAGCCGTAGTAGTAGTACTACTACAGGTAGTCGTAGTGGTGGTGGTGGTAGTAGTTGAAGTAGCTGAAGCAGTAGTAACAGTAGTAGGAGTGGTAATAGTGGCGGTAGTAGTTGTAGTAGGAGTAGCAATTATAGTAACAGTCGTAGAAGTAATAGTTACAGTAGTAGTTGTTGTTGTTGTAGGAAAAGATATAGTGGTATTGGTAGTAACAGTAGTAGCAATAGGAGCTATAGTAGTAGTAATAGTAGTAGTAGTAGTTGGAGATATATTTCTAGCAGTAGTAGTAGGAGTACCAGTCAAAGTAGCAGTTAAAGAAGTAGTAGTGGTTGCAGTAGTAGCAGGAGTATCATTAGGAGAAATAATAGTAGTAGTACTAGAAGCAAGAGTTGTAGTAGTACAAGTAGCAGGAGTTGTAGTAGTACTAGTAGCAGTAGCTAAAATAGTAATAGTAGCTGTAGTAGAAGTTGTAGTAGAAGTATGTATTAGTAGTAGGAGTAATAGTCATCATAGCAATGCAGTAGTGATAGCAGTAATAGTAACTGTAGTAACAGTTGCAGTAGTTGTAGTACCAATAGTGCCAGTAGTAGTAGTTGTAGCCATAGTAGTAATAGTAGCCATAGTTGTAGCCATAGTAGTAATAGTAGCAGTCATATTAATACTACTATTATTGCTAGTACTATTACTACTACTACAACAACTACTACTCCTCCTCCTCCTCCTCCTCCTACTACTACTACTAATACTAATAGTTCAACTTCTGCTACTACTTCTGTTACTACAACTACTACTACTCCTACTAATACTAATTCAACTACTACAACAAGAACTGCTACTACAACTACGACAACAACAACTACTATAATACTTCCGCCACTACTATAACTATTGCTACTACTACCACTGAAACTACTACTACAACTACTATTAGGGCAACAACTATAACTACTACTCCTACTCCAACTCCTACTATTACAATTACTACATATACGACTACGACTACTACTAAACTACTACTGCTACTACCACAACAATAACAACAACAACAACTACTACTACTACAACAACTGCTACTCCAACTTCTACTACTACTATTACAATAATTGCTACTCCTATTGGCACTACTACTTCTACTTCTACTACTACAACTACTACTGCTGCTTCTACTCCCACTACTACTACTACTACTAATACTACTACAACGTCCACTATAATTACTTCTTCTTCTACTACTCCTACCGCCACCACCATGGCTACTTCTACTACTATATCTACTACTACAAATCCTACTATTACTACTCCCATGACTACTACTACTATTATCTCTAATACTACTACTACTACTAGTACCACAACTGATACTACTTCTACTATTACTACTACAATGACTACTACTACAACAACTACTATGACAACAACTACTACTACTATGACTACTTCTACCCCAACTCCAACTCCTACTCCTACTACTATTGCTACTATGACTACTACTATAGCTACCACTAATACCACAATAACTACTATTGCTGCAATAACAAATACTACTACTACTAAAATGACTACTACTACTATCGATGCTACTGCTACTACCACCACCAATACTACAACTAATACAGCTACAACTACTACTATTTCTGCCACTACTACTAATACTAACACTACTACTAATGCTAATACTCCTACTACAACTGCTACTAGTACTGGTGTTATTACTACAACTACTCCGACTACTACAATTACTCCTAACACTCCTGCGACTACTACAACAGTTCCTGCTGCTATTACTACCACTACTACTACTATAACTACTTCTTCCGCTATTAACACTACTATTGCTACTACTACTACTACTGCTACTACTACAACTATTACTACTATTACTAGTACTACTACTACTACTATTACTACTAGTACCACTACTAGTGCTACTGCTGCTACTACAACAGCTACCACTATAGCAACTACAACTACTCTTACTACTACTAACATACTATTATGACTTCTAATGCTACTACTACGCCTACTCCAACTCCAACTCAACTGTGACTACTGCTCCTACCACTACCACTACCACACACAACTACTACTCCTAATACTATTCCAATTCCTACTACTACTCTTTAACTACGACCAACCACGACCACTACAACAAATACTCCTCCAATATTAATTCCAATTCCTACGACTACTACTCACGATACTGACTACTACTACTACTACTACACTACTACTACTAATAATACTACAACTACTAACTACTATCTACTACAACTACTACAACTACTACTACTACAACCACGACTTCTACTACTATGACTACTACTACTACTACTACTACTACTACTACTACTACTACTACTACTACTACTACTACTACTACAACCTTGACTACTACTATTACTACAACTATTGTTGCTACTGCTGCTACTCCTTCCACTACTACTATTACTACCACAACTACTAATACTATTGCTACTACTACTACTACTATTACGAACACAAATGCTACTATTACCCCTACTTTGGGTAGTACTACTGCTCCTATTACCACTCAAGCTCCTACATCGACTGCCTCTACGACTCCTACTACTACTATTATTGCTACTATTACTAATACTTCTACTAATCCTAATACTCCTTCTACTATTGCTACTCCTACCACTGTTACCACTACAACTACTACTCCTAGCAGTCCTCCTATTATTAACACTATTATTGTTGCTATTCCTGCTACTACTACTATTACTACCACTACTGCTATAAATACTACTACTACTACTACTACTACTATTACTATTACTACAACGACAACAATAACTACTTTTACTACTACTTCTACTACAACTCCTACTCTTAGACCGACTACTGCTACTACTCCTACTACAACTATTACTACTACCACTCCTTACGCTCCTACTACTACTATTACTACTACTGCTAATGCTATTAATACTACTACAACAAAACTAACTACTACTTCTGCTACTACTACTACTACTCCTACTATTTCTACTCCTATTACTACCACTACTCCTCCAACTCCTTGTGCTATTACTACTACTACTACTTCTATTGTAGCTCCTACTCCTACTGCTCCAGCTTCTATTGCTACTACTATTATTGTTGTCACTGCTACTGCTACTATCACTACTACTATTACTAATACCATTTCCATCACTGTTGCGGCTACTACTACTACCACTCCAACTACTTCAACCACTACTACTACTACCACTACTAATACTACTACTCTTACTAGTACTACTACTACAACCACTTCCACCGCTACTGCCGCTGTTGCTAATACTACTACTACTACTATTGTTGCTAATGTTGCTTATACTACAACTACTACTACTCCTACTATGACTGTTACTACTACTACAACTGCTGCTGCTACTAGTACTATACTCCTATTATTATTAGTAATACTACTACTACTACTTCTACCGTTACTGCTTTAGTTGCTCCTTCTATTATTGTGGTTGCTGCTACAACTACAACTATTATTGCTACTACTATTATTGCTACTACTAATACTACACTACAAACTCTACTACATCTACTACAACTAGTACTAGTACTACTGGTGTTACGTATGTTGCTACTCCTACTACTTCTACTAGTGCTAACTACAACTACTGCTATTACTACTACTACTACGACCACCACCACCACCACCACTACTACTACCACTGCTACTAATACTATTGCTAGTACTACTACTACTGTTACACCAGCTACCATGCTAATACTAGTGCTAATGCTGCTACAGCTGCTACTTCTACTGCTACTGGTACTACTAGTACTACCCCTACTGCTATTACTACTACTATTACTACTATTTCTACTACTACGACTACCACTACTATTACTACTATTTTTACTACTATTGTTCCAACTACTACTTTGACTACTACTTCTACAACTACTAATACTACTTCCACAACTACCACTATTACTACTTTAGCTATTATTGTTGCTGCAACTACCCATAGCAACTGCTACTACTGCTGCTATTGCTCCAACAACTGCTACTACTACTACTACTTCTACTACTATAATTGTTGTTACTTATGCTACTACTACTATTGCCACTACTACTGCTACAACTATTGATACTACTACTATGACTACTACTGCTGCTACTACTATTACTACTGCTGCTGCTGTTGCAACTTCTACTACTACTTCTGCAAGTACTTCTACAGCTACTCCTACTACTACTCCTACTACTACCATTACCACTGTGGCCATTACTACCACCACTACTACTACTACTCATGTTCCTTCTATAACAATAATAACTATCACTACTACTAATCCTTCTCCTACTACAACAACTACTACTATTGCTAATGCTACAACAACAACAACAACAACTACTACTACTACTACTACTACAGCTGTAGTGGTAGAAGTTGTAGTAATAGTAGCAATAGTAGTAACAGTAGTAGTTGTTGTTGTATTAGGAGTATTAATTGGAGTAGTAGTAGTTTTTATTGTAGGATTGGCATGATGAGTCGTGGTAGCAATAGTAGTAGTGGAATTAGTAGTATAGTTGAAGTAGCAGAAGATTATTAGGAGTACTAGAAGCTATAATTTTATGGCTAGTAGTAGGAATGAAGCAGTCAAAGTTGTGGTAGCAGTAGTAGTAGTTGTTGTAATAATAGTAGTAGCAGTAGTAGCGTAGTAGTAGTTATAGAAGTAGTAGTAGTAGAAGCAGAAGTAGTAGTAGTAGTAGCCATAACAGTGGTAATAGTAGTAGCAGTAACAGCTGTAGTGGTTACTATAGTAATAATAGTAGTCGTAGCAGCAGTAATAGCAGATGTAGTAGTAGCTGAACAAGTAATAATAGTAGTAATAGTAGTAGTAGTAGCAGCAACAACAACAACAGTAGCCATTGTAGTAGTAGTAGTAGTAGCAGCAGCAGCAGTAGTTGGAGTAGTAGTGGAAATAGTAATAGCAATAGTAGTAGTTGTACAAGTAGGAGTAGGAGCAGTAGTAGTACTAGTTGTTATTATAGTAGTAGGAGAAAAAGCAGTTATATGAGAAGTAGTAGGAGGAGTAGTAGGTGTAGTAGTAGGAAGAGGAGGAGGAGGAGGAGTAGCAGGAGTAGTAGTAGCAGTAGTCGTAGAAGTAGTAGTAGGAGTAGTAGTAGTTGTTGTTGTTGTTGTGGCCATAGCAGTAGTTATAGTAGTTGTTATTATCGTAATAATAGTTGAAGTAGCAGTCAGAGTATTCCTAGTAGTAGTTGCAGTAGAAGTAGCAGTAGTAGTACAAGGAGTCACCGTGGGAGTAGTAGCAGTCGTAGTAGTAGCTATAGTAGTAGGAGTAGCTATAGGAATTATGGCAGCAGTAGCAGTAGTTGTTATTGTAGCGAAAGTAAGAGAAGTTGTAGTAGTAGTAGTATGAGTAGTAGTTGTAGGAGTAGTCCTACTGGCTATAGTAGCTATGGCAGTAGTAGCAACATTAGGAGTAGTAGCAGTAGTGGTGGTGTCGTTGTAGTGGAAGTTGTGTTAGTAGTAGTAGTAGTAGTAGTAGTAGTAGTTGTAGTAGTAATAGCAAAAGTAGCAGTAGAAGTAGTAGTAACAGAAGTTGCAATAGTAGTAGCAGTAGTAGTAGTCGGAGTAGCAGTAGAAGCACTAGTAGCAGTTGTAGTTGTAGTAGTAGTTGTTGTTGTTGTAGAAGTAGCAGTAGGTGTAGTAGCTGCAATAGTTGTATTGGTAGTAGTAATAGTAGTAGGTGTAGTAGTAGTAGTTGTTGTAGGAGGCTGAGAAGTTGGAGTACAATTAGTAGCAGCTGTATGAGTAGTTGTAGGAGTAGTCGTAGTAGTGACAGCAGTAGTAGTAGTAGTTATTATTGTAGTAGTAGTAGTTGCAACAGCAGCAGCAGCAGCAGTAGCAGTAGTAGCATTAGTAGTAGCAGTAGTGGTAGTAGCAGTTGTAGTAGTAGTGGCCAAAATAGTAGTAGTATTCAGCTATAGTTGTAGTAGTTGTAGTAGTTGCAATATTAGTAGAAGTAGTTGCAGTAATAATAGTAGGAGTAATATAGGAGTAGTAACTCAATACTAATAGTAGTAGTTGTTGTAGTAGTACGAGTAGTCACAGTAGTAGTTGTTGTAAGTGAAGTAGTAAGACTAGTAGTAGTAGTAGTACTAGTCGCAGTAGCTGTAGTAGTTATAGTAGCAGTGGTAGTGTCATAGTAGTAGTACTAATAGTAGGATTAGCCATAGTAATAACAATAGTAGTTGTAGTAAAAGTGGCTGAAGTTGTAGTAGTAGTAGTTATTGCAATAGTGGTAGAAGTAGCATTAGTGGCAGTAGTTGTAGTAGTAGCGGTAGTAGTAGTGGTGGTTGTAGCAGTAGGAGTAGTAGTAGTAGCAGTAATAGTAGTAATAGTAGTAGCAGTATTAGTAGTAGAAGTAACAGTACTAGTTGTAGCAGTAGCAATCGTAGAAGTAGTAGTAAAAGTAGGAGTAGTAGTATTTGTAGCTATTGTAGTATTGGTGGTAATAGCAGTAGTAGTAGAAATAATTGTCATAGCAGTAGTTATCGTAGTAGCAATTGTAGTAGTAGTAGCAATAGTAGAAGTTGCACAAGTAGAAGTTGCTGGAGCAATAGTAGTGGTAGTTGTAGTAGTAGATGTTGTTGTAGTAGTAGGAGTAGGAGTAGGAGTTGGAGTAGGGGTAATAGTAGTTTACATAGTACTAGTAGTAGTAGTAGCATTAGCCACAGTAGTAGTAGGAGTAGTAGTTGTGGCTGTAATAGTAGTGCTAGTAGTAGTATTAGTTATTGTAGTAGTAGCAGAAATAGTAGCAAAAGTTGTAGTAGTAGTATTAATAGTACCAATTATAGTTGTTGTAGTATAGCAGTAGAAGAAGAAGAAGAAGAAGAAGAAGAAGAAGTTGTAGTAGCAGTAGTGGTAGTAGTCATAGTAGCAGCAGTAGTAGTAGCAGTAGTTGTCATAGTAGTAGTTAGAGTAGTAGTAGTTGTTGTTGTAGTAATAAAAGTAGTAGAAGTTGTAGTAGTTTTTGTAATAGTAATGGGGGAAGTAGTAGTAGCTGTAGTAGTAGTAATATTAGTAGTAGTGGTAGTTGTAGTTGTAATAGTTGTAGCATTAGTAGTAGTAGTATTAGTAGAAGAAGGAGAAGAAGTAGTGGTAGTTGTAGCAGTAGTAAATGTAGTATGAGAAGTATTAGCAGTAGGATTAGTAATAGTAATAGTAGTATTTGTAGTAGTAGTTGTTGTAATTGTAATGGTAGCTATAGGAGTAGTCGTAGGTGTAGTGGTAGTTGTAGAAAGTGTAATAGTAGGAGTTGGAGTTGTATTAGTAATAGAAGTAATAGTATGAGTAGTTGTCTTAGTAGTTAAAGTAGAAGATGTTATAGTAGTAACTGTAATAGTAGTAGGAGAAGTAGTAGCAGTAAGAGAAGCAACACTGGTAGTTGTAGTAGTAGTTGTTGTTGTAGTAATAGTAGTAGTATTAGTAATAGTAGTAGTAATAGTTGTTGTTGTAGTAGTAGTTTTAGTATAAGTAGTAGTTGTTATAGTTGTGGCATTAGTAGTAGTAGTAGCAGAAGAAGAAGTAGCAATTGTAGTAGTAGTAGTTATAGTAGGAGTAGTAGTAGTGGTGGTGGGAATAGTAGTAGGAGTAGTAATAGTAGTAGCAGCAATAGTAGTATTTGTAGTACTAGTAGTTGTAATTATAGTGGTAGCAGTATGAGTACTCGTAGGAGTAGTAGCAGTAGTACAAGTTGTAATAGTTGGAGTTGAGAGGTAGTAGTCATAGATGTATTAGTAGTAGTAGGAGTAGGAGGAGGTGGAGGAGGAGGAGTAGTAGTAGCAGTAGTAGTAGCAGTAGAAGTAGTTATTGTAGCAGCAGTAGTAGTACTATTTATACTAGTTCTAGTAGTATTTGTACTAGTAGTAGTAGTGGATGTTGTAGCCGAAGTAGTACTAGTAGTAGTAGTAGTAGGCAGCAGTAGTAGCAGTAGAAGTAGTAGTGGTAGTGTAGTAGTAGTAATAGCAGCAGCAGCAGCAGCAGTTGTAGTAATGTAGTAGTACTAGCAGTAATAGAAGTAGCAATAGTATTAGTAGTAGAAGCAGTAGAAGAAGCAATAGTAGTCGTAGAAGTAGCAGTAGGAGTAGGAGTAGTGGTACTTGTAGTAGTAGTAGTAGTAGTAGTAGTAGTAGTCGTAGTTGTAGTAGTAGTACCCGCAGTAGCAAGTAGTAGTAGTAGTAATAGTAGTTGTAAAAGTAGTAGCGGTAGTAGTAGTTGTAGTAGTAGTAGTAGTACCCATAGTAGCAAGTAGTAGTCGTAGTTGTAGTTGTAGTAGTAGTAATAACAGTAGTAGTAGTGGCAGTAGTAGAAAAAGAAGTACTAGTAGTAGTAACAGCAGTAGAAGTAGTATTAGCAATTGGAGCAGTAATCGTAGTAATAGTATTTGCAGTTGTAATCGTAGTAATAGTAATAACAGTATTTGCAGTTATGGTAGGATTAGTAGTAATAGTAGTTGCAGTTGTAGGCGTCGGAGTAGCAGTTGTTGTAGATGTAGCAGTAGTAGTAGTAGTTGTAGAAGAGGTAGCAGCAGCAATAGTACTAGTAATAGTAGTTGGAGTTGTAGTTGCTGCAAGAGTAGAAGTAGTGGTTGTAGTAGTAGTAGTTGTTGTTGTTGTAGTAGTAGAAATAGCAGTAGTAGTAGTAACAGTTGTTGTAGCAGTAGTAGAAGTTGGAGTATTAGGGCTTAGTAGTAAATGTGGTAGTAGTTGTTGTTGTTGTATTAGTTGGAGTAGGATTTGGAGTTGGGAGTTGGAGTAGCAGTAGTATAAGTATTACTACTAGTAGTAGTAGCAGTAGTCGCAATAGTAGTAGGAGTAGCAGTAGTAGTTGTAGTAGTAGTAGTACCAGTGGTAGTATTAGTTGTAGTAGCAACAGTAGAAGTAGTAGCAGAAGTAGTAGTAGCAGTAGAAGTAGTAGTAGAAGAAGTAGTAGCAGTCGTAGTAGTAGTAGAAGAAGTAGTAGTAGCAGTATTAGTTGTAGTAATAGTAGCAGTAGTAGCAGTAGCAGTAGAAGTAGTAGTATGAGTAGTTGAAGTAATAGAAGTTGTAGTAGTAGTTGCAATTACACTAGTAGGATTAGTAGCAGTAGGAGTGGCAACACTAGTAGCAGTAGTTGTAATAGTAGTTGTAGTAGTAATAATAGTAGTTGTAGTTGTAGTAGTAATAGTAGTTGCTGTTCTTGTAATAGTGGTTGTTGTAGTCTTAGCAACAGCAACAATAGTAGTAGGAGAATTAGCAATAGTAGTAGTAATAGTAATAGTCGTAGGTGTAGTATTAGCAATAGTAGTAGTAGTAGTAGTAATAGTAGTAGTATTTGTAGTAGTAGTAGTTGTTGTAAAAGTAGTAGTTGTAATTGTAGTGGTCGCAGTAGCAGAAGTCCTAGGGGTTGTTGTTCTTGTTGTTGTTGTTGTCAAAGTAGGGGTTGGAGTAGTAGTAGTTGTAGATGTAGTACTATTAGTAGTTATTGTTGTTGTAGTAGCAGTAGTTGTTGTTATTGTAGAAGTAATAATAGTAGTGTTGGTACTAGTACTAGTAGTAGTAGCAGATGTAGTAGACGAAGTAGTAGTAGTAGTAGTAGTCGTAGCAATAGTAGTTGTTGTAGAAGTAATAGTAGTAGTAGTAGTAGTAGTAGTAGTAGTAGTAGTAGTAGTTGTAGTAGTAGTAGTGTAGTATTCGTAGTAGCCGTAGTAGCGATAGTAGTTGTTGTGTGGTAGTTCTAGCAGTAGCAGAAGTAGTAATAGTAGTAGTACTAGAAGTAGTTGAAGTAGTCATAGTAGTAGTTGTAGTAGTAGTGTAGTAGTAGTCGCAGTAGCCGTAGTCGCGATAGTAGTAATAGTGTGGTAATTGTAGCAGTAGCAGAAGTAGTAATTACAGTAGGACTAGAAGTAGTACAAGTAATCATAGTAGTAATAGTAGTAGAAGTAGTAGTCGTAGTAGTATTAGTGGTAGTAGTAGAAGGAGGTGGAGGAGGAGGTGTTGTAGTAGTAGTTGTAGAAGTAGTAGTAGTTGTAGTAATTGTAGTCGTTGTAGCAGTAACAACAACAATAGTAGTAGCAGCAATAGTAGTAGCAGTGCTAGTAGTAGTACTACTAGAAGTAGTATATATTGAGTAGCAGTAGTAATAGTAGTTGTAGTAGTGGTTGTAATTGTAACAACACTAGTAGTAGTAGCAGTAGTAATAGTAGTTGTAGTAGTAGTTGTAGTAGTAGTAGGAGGAGTAGGAGTAGGAGTAGTAGCAGCAGTAATAGTATAGGTAGTAGGAGTTGGAATGGGAGTAGTGGGAGGAGTTGTGGTAGGAGTAGTAGTAGTGGTAGTGGTAGTAGGAGTAGCAGTAGTAGTTGGAGCAGGGGTGGTAGTAGTAGTTGTAATAGTAGTAGTAGGAGTAGCATGTGTAGGAGTAGCATTAGGAGTAGTAGTAGCAATAGTAGGAGTAGTAGTAGGAGTAGTAGGAGTAGTAGTAGTCATAGTAGGAGTAGTAGTAGGATTAGTAGTAGTAGGAGTAGGAGTTGTAGTAGGAGTAGTAGTAACGGTTGTGGGAGTAGGTGTATTAGTAGTAGTAGTAGGAGTAAGACGAGGTGTGGCTGTCGTAGTAGCAGTTGCAGAATTAGTACTAGTAGTAGTAGAACTAGGAGGATGAGATGTAGTAGTAGTAGTGGGAGTAGGAGTAGTAATAGTTGGTGTAGGGGTAGCAGTAGCTGCAGCTGGATTAGTAGTAGACGCAATAGCAGTAGAAACAATTATAGTTGTTGTAGTAGTTGTTGTTGTTGTTATAGTAGTAGTAGTAGTAGTACTAGTAGGTATAGTAGTAGTCAGAGTAGGAGTAGGAGTAGGTGTAGCAGAAGGTGTTGGAGTAGAAGTAGTATTAGTAGTAGTAGTACTAGCAGCAGTAGAAGGAGTAGTAGTAGTATCAGTTGTACTAGTGGTAATAGAAGGAGCAGTTGTCATAGCAATAGAAGCAGTTGTTCTACTACTAGTACTACTACTGCTACTGCTACTTCTAATACAACTACGACTACTACTACGGCTACTGCTACTACTACTACTCATACTACTACCACTACTTCTTCTCCTACTAGTACTGCTACTGCTAATGCTACGACTGTGACTACCTTTTCTACTGATGCTATTGCTACTACTCGTACTACAACTATTAGTTCTACGACTACTACTCCGAATTCTACAACTACTATTACTATGATTGCTACAACTACTACTACGGCTACTACTACTACTACTTTTTCTCCAACTACTACCACTACAACTGCTACTACTACTTTTACTAATAGAGGTACTACTACTAGTACTACTTCTCCTACCACTTCCAGTAGTAGAACTACTACTGCATCTAGTACTGCTACTACAACTGCTACTACTACCACTACTGCTACTGCTGTTACTACTTCTTCTGCTATTACTACTGCTACCAGTTATACTACTACCACTTCTACTACTACTACTACTCCTCCTGAAACTATTAGTACTACTGCTCCAACTACTATAGCTGCATCTACTGCTACTAATACTGCTATTGCTGCTACTATAGCTCTCACTGTTTCTACTGCTACTATTGCTATTACTGCTACTACTGCTACTTCTGCTATTACTCCTGATACTACTACTAATACTAATGCTACTTCAACGACTACTACTATTACTATTAATACTACTACTACTACTAATTCTGCTGCTGCTACTACTACTACTATTACATTTGCTCTACCTACTGCAACTATTACTGCTAATAATAGTACCACTACTACTGCTGCTACTATCACTACTTCTACTACTTCTACTACTACTACTACTGTTGCTACTACCATTACTTCTACTCGCACTACTCACACTATTACTACTGTTACTAAAACTATTATTGCTTCTGCTACTACTAGTACTACTGCTACTACATCTGCTACTACTAAAACTACTTGTACTACTACTACTACTACTATTACTACTGCAAATACTACTACTAATAGTACTACTGCTACGACTACTACTGCTAATTCCACTACTACTACTACTACTACAATTCCAACCCCTACCGCCATTACTACTGTTACAACTACTACTTCTCCTACTACTACTACTACTCCAACAACAACTACTACTAATACTACTAATAGTACTACTACTATTACTGCTACTACTACTACTACTCTACTACTACTACTAATAATAATAATAATAATAATAAAACTGTTACTACTATTGCTGCTACTATTACTACTCGTCCTGCTAATACTACTACTACGAATGCTAGTACTACTACTATGACTGCTAATACTACTACTACTCCTACTGTTACTACTCCTACTACTATGACTTCTACTGCTACTATTGCTTCTACTGCTGCTACTACTTCTACTACTACTAAAACTACTACCGCTATAGCTACTTCTAATACAATAGCTACTACTCCTCCTCCTACTACTACTGCTACTACTACTACTACTGCTGCTGCTGCTACTACTGCTGCTACTACTACTACTACTACAACTACTACTGCTACTACAACTATTGCTACTAATACTGCAACTGCTACTATTGCTACTACAACTACTACTCCTATAACTTCCCCTACTACAACTACTACAACTATTACTACTACAGTTACTACCACTACCGCTACTACTGCTGCTACTGCTGCTACTATTACTACTCCTGTTACTACTGCTACAAGTACAACTATTACCACCACAACTACTCCTTCTGCTACTACCGCTTCTACTACTACTACGACTTCACCCACTACTACTACTACTACTGCTACTACTACTACAACAGCTGCTACTACTGCTACTGTTACAACTCCAAATAGTACTACTACTATTACTGCTACAAATGCTACTATTGCCACAATAACTACTACCACTACTTCTACTACAACTACAACAATTACTACTACTAGTACTACTATAACTACTACTGCTACTACTGTTAGCACAACTACTACTACTAATATTACTACTGCTACTATTACTACTGATACTCCTACTGCGACTACTACTACAACTGCTAATAGTACTAATGTGACTACCTCTCCTACTACTGCTATTGCTACTACTACAACTACAACTACTACTTTTGCGACTACTACTACTAATTACACTACTACTATTACCGCTACTACTGCTCCTACTACTATGACTACTACTACCACTACTATTACTACTAGTTCTCCTACTACTACCACTACAACTACTACTACTAGTATTTCTACTAATACTACTACTACTACTTCTCCAAGCACTTGTAAGGGTGCAATCACTACTGCATCTACTACTACTACTAGTATTTCTACTAATACTACTACTACTACTTCTCCAAGCACTTGTAAGGGTGTAATCACTACTGCATCTACTACTACTACTATTACTACTTCTACTAGTGCAACTACCGCCACTACTGTAGCCACTACTATGGCTACAACAACTACTAGTAGTAGTAGTACTATTGCTATAACCACTGCTACTACTCCAACTAGTTCTCCCACTTCAACTACTGCTACTACTACAACTGTTACTACTACTAGTTTTGCTTCTATTACTACTGGTACTAATGCTACTACTTTTGTTAGTAGCACTACTGCTTCTACTACTACTAGTACCAGTACTACTGCAAATACCTCCAATACTAGTACTAAATCTACTACGACTACTGCTAATACTACTATTGCTACTACTATTACGACTACAATTCCTACTGCTACAACTACAATTCCCACCCCTACCACCACTACTACTCCTACGACTGCTCCTACCACAACTCCTACTACAACTACTACTACTACTCCTCCTTTTGCAATGCCAACTACTCCTACAACAACTACAACTACTGCTACAACAATAACAACAACTACTACTACTATTGTTACTATTACTACTCAAATGACTACTACTAGTCCTAGTACTAATACTACTACCACTGCGACAACAACAATTACTACTACTATTACTAACACACTGATTACATCTACTACTACTACTACTACTACTACTACTATTACGACTACTACTACTACTACTACTACTACTACTACTACTACTACTACTACAACTACAACTACTAGTACTACTGCTATCACTACTACTACAACTACAACATCTACAACTACTACTATTACTACTGCTCAAGTTAATACTACTACTCCTCCTCCTACTACTACTCCTACTATTGCTACTCCTACTACAACAACTACCACTACAACTATCACTTCTACTACTCCTACTTCTCCTACTACTGCTACTACTATGACTACTACTACTAGTGTTGCTACTGCTACCGCTACTACTCCTACTCCTCCTCCTAGCCCCACTACCGCTGCTACAACTTCTACTGCTACTGCTACTACCCCTACTACTACTACTACCCCTACTACTACTACTCAAACTATTACTTCTTCTACTACTCCTACTGCTGCAACTACTACAACTACTACTACTAGTACTGCTATTGCTGGTACTGCTACAACCACAACTACTTCTAGCCCTACTACCGCTACAGCAACTTCTACTACTACTGCTACTACTACTACTATTGGTACTACTACAAGTGCTGCTGCTGCAGCTACCACCACTACTACTACTACAACTACAACAACAATAATAACAATAATAACTACTACTCCTACTACTGCTACTACTGCTACTTCTACTAATTTGCTTCCTACTACTGCTACTAGTACTACTACTGCTACAATTGTGACCATTACTGCTACTGCCACTACTACACATAGTACTACTACAATTACTTCTACTATTACTACTATTGCCACTAATACTACTACTACTAATGCTATTACTACTACTCCCACTACTCCTACTACAACAACAACTACTACTACTACTATACCACTACTACTACTACTACTATTACAACTAATACTTCTATTTCTGCTAATACTACTGCTACTACATCTACTACTATAACCACCACTACTACTAATACAACAACTACTACTATGACTACTAGTACTACTGTTACCAGTGCTCTACTACTACTACTACAACTAGTACTACTACTACTACTACTACAACTACTACTACTTCTACTGCTACTCTATTGCTACTCCTATTACGGCTACTACTACTACTACAACAATAACTACTACTTGTACAACTACTATTAAAATGACTAGTACTCCAACTACCACTACTACTGCTACCACATGCTGCTACTACTACTAACGCTACTAATACTATGCCTACTACTATTGCTACTACTACTACTACTACTGTTGCTATTACTGCTACCACTACTCCTACTATTGCAGCTACGGCTACTACAACTACTACGACTACTACTAATGCTACTATTGCTATACCTACTAATATTGCAACTACTACTTCTAGTGCTACTATCACTAGTACTACTACGACTGAAACTACTGCCACTCCTACTGCTACTCCTACTACTACTACTTTTACTACTACTAATATTATTGCTACTACTATTACTACTACTACTACTATTGCTACTACTACTACTACTACTGCAACTACTACTGCTAATACTACTACTACTACTACTACTACTACTACTACTACTAATACTACTACCACTACTCCTACTACAGTTACTACTTCTGCAACAACTACTACTGCTACTATAACTACAACTACAGCTACTAATACTACTTTTCCAAGCATAACTACAACTATTACTACAATAGCTACTTATACTGTCACTACTGCTACGGCGACTGCTACCACTACTACTGCTACTAGTACTACTACTGCCACCACAACAACAACTACTACTACTACTTCTACTATGGCTAATACTACTGTTACTACCGCTACTACTACTAATACTACTATTACTACTACTACCACTACTACTAATATTACTACTACGGCTACTAAAAGTACTACTTCTATAACTACTTCTACTGCTACTACAACTACTAGTGCTACTACTTCTCCTATAACAACAACAACTACTACTATTAATGTTGCTGCTACTACTACCGCTGCTATAGTTACTACTACTACCACTACAACTACTACTTCTCATACTACTGCTACTATAACTACTACTACAACTGCTACTGCTACTCCAACTACTTGTCATACTACTACTACTACTACTACTCCTACTAGTATAATTGCAACTACTACTGCTACAAATAGTACTACTACAACTATTACTACTACTACTACTACTATAGCTACTCCTACTACAACTAGTGCTATGGCTGCTAATACTGCTACTGCTACTACTACTACTACTTCAACTATTGTTGTTGCTACTACTACTACTAGTACCACTACTACTATTACTACTACTAATACTACTGCTCCTGCTGCAACTACTAATACGACTACTACTGCTGCTACTACTACGGCTGCTACTACTATATCTACCACTTCTACTACTACTATTACTACTACTATAACAACTTCGGTTGCTGCTACTGCTAATACTACTACTAGTACTACTACTTCTGCTGCAAATACTACTACTAGTGCTATCGCTACTACTATGACTACTGCTACTACGGCCGTAGCTACTACTTTGGCTACTACTACTATTACTACTAGTACTACTACTACTACTACTAATACTACTGCTAGTACTACTACTACTAGTGCTGCTACTGTAACTACCACAACTAGTACTACTCCTACTACTAGTAATGTTGCTACTGCTCCTACAACTTTTGCTACTACTACTACTATTACTGCTTCTACAACTACCACTACTAGTATGACGACTATTACTTCTACTACAAGGGATGCTACTAATAGTAATACAACTACTAGTACTACTAGTACCACAACTACTGCTACTGCTACTACTATTTCTACTTATACTGCTACTACTACTCTTGCTACAGCTACTCCAACTACTACTATGACTATAGCTACTACTGCTACTACTGCAACTACTATTGCTGCTACTACCACTGCTATTACTATTGCTGCTACAACTACTACTACAACTACTACTGCAACTACTGCTGCAACTACTGCTACTACAACTACTAGTACCATTGCCACTTCTACCACTGCTATTACCATTGCTACTTCCACCACTATTGCTACAGCTATTACCACTACTTCCCCTACTTCCACTACTTTTGCAAATACTACTACTATGGATTCTACTGCTTCTACAACAATAATTACTAGTACTGCTAACATGACTACTCCTACTGCTTCTACTACTACTACGACTACTATTGCAAAAACAACAATAATAACAACAACAACTACTACTACTACTACTACTACTACTACTACTACTACTACTACTACTACTACCAGCACTACTACTTTGACTGCTCCTATGGCTACTACTACTAGTACCAATACTACTACTCCTCCTCCTCCTCCTCCCCCTACTACTACTAGTACAATAACTGCTACTGTTGCTGCTGCTACTTCCATCGCTGCTACTACTACCACTTCTACTGCAACTACTGCTACTATTACTATTACTATAACTATTACTACAACTACTACTACAACTACTACTACTGCTGCTGCTACTACTACTACGACTGCAACCACTATGACTACTACTTCTGCACTAATACTTCTATTACCACTTCTACTGCTACTACAACTACTACTTTTAATACTACTACTACTACTTCTATAGCTACTGCTACTACTACCACTACTACTAGTCCTACAGCTACTATAGCTACAACTGCTACTTTTTGCACCACTACTACTGCTAAGACTACAACTATGAGTACTATTGCTACTACAACTACTACTTATGTTATAACAACTATTGCTAGTAGCTACTACTACTACTACAACAAGAATTATCACTACTACTACTGCTAGTAGCTACTACTACTACAATTGTTGCTACTGCTACTACTACAACAAGAATTATCACTACTTCTCATATTACCACTACTTCAACTACTACTATCACTACCACTACTACTTCTATAGCTAATATACTTCTACTACTGCTGCTGCTGCTACCACTACAGCTGCTACTACTACCACTATAGGTACCACTACTACTACCACTACTACTACTGCTGCTCCTACAACAACTGCTGCTACAGGTACCACTACTACTACTACAACAACAACAACTACTACTACTAGTAGCAGCGGCAGTAGTAGTACCAACAATAGTAGTTGTCATAGTAGTAGTAGTAGTAGTACCAACAATAGTAGTTGTCATAGTAGTAGTAGTAGTAGTAAAACTAATAGTATCTAAAATAATAGTAGTAGGAGTAGCAATACTGGTAGTAGTAATAATAGTAGTACTAGTAGTACTAGTAGTAGTAGTAGTAGTAGCACTAGAAGCAAGTGCAGTAGTAGTAGTAATATTAGTAGTAGTAGTAGTAGCCATTGTAGCAGTTGTAGTAGTAGTAGCAATAGTAGTAGCAGTAGCAGTAGTAGTATTTTTGGTAGTTGTGGTAGTTGTAGTAATAGTTCTAGCTGTAGTAGTAGTATTAATAGCAGTAGTAATAGTAGCTATCATAGTAGTAGTAGCTGGAGGAGGAGGAGATGTAGTACTAGTCGTAGTAATAGTAATAGTAGCAATAGTAGTAGTTGAAGTGGAAGTAGGAGTAGTAGTAGTAGTATTAGTAGTAGCAATAGTAGTAGCAATAGTAGTAGTAGGCGGAGAAATTATAGTACTTCCAGTAGCAGTAGTAGCTATTGTAGCTACAGCAGTAGTAGTTGTTGTTGTAGTAGCTGGGGTAAGAGTAGTAGTGGGAGTAACAGCAATAGTAGTAGCCATAGTACTAGTAATACTACTTGTGGTAGTCATATTAGTAGTAGCAGTAGGGGCAGTTTAGCACTTGCAGTAGTTTGAGTTGTAGTAGTAGTCATAACATTAGTAGGAGTAGTAGTAGTTGCCGTAGGAGTGGCAGTAGTAGTAGAAGTCTCATTGGTAGTAGTAGTGGAAGGAGTATCATTAGTAGTAGTAGTGGTTGTAGTTGTAGGAGTAGTAGTTGTAGTAGCAATAGTAGCATTAGTAGTAGTAGTGGCAGTAGTTGGAGCAGTATTAGTGGTAGTAGTAGCAGTAGCAATCATAGTAGTGGTAGTAGCACTAGTAGCAGTAGTAGTAAGACCAATAGTAGTAGTAGTAGAAGCAATAGCAATAGTAGTCCGAGTAGTTGTTGAAGATGCTATACTAGAAGCAGTAGTAGTCACAGTAGTAGTAGGAGTATGATTCGCAAAAATAATAGTAGTAGTAGTGAAGGAGGAGTAGTAGTCATATTAGTAGTAGTAGCAGTGATAGTAGTAATAGTTATTATAGTAGGAGTAGTAGTAGTTGGGGGAGGAGGAGAATCAGTAGTAGTATTTGCAGTAGTAGCAATAGTAGTAGTAGTAGTAGTAGTTGCAGAAATAGTAGTAGCCATAGTAGTAGTTGGAGTAGTAGTCGTAGTAGCAGTAGTAGTAGTAGTAGTAGTAGCAGTTGTAGTAATAGCAGCAGTCATAGTAGTAGGAGAAGTACCAATAATAGTAGCAGCAGCAATAGTAGCAGTAGTAGTGGAAGTAGTAGTAGTAGTAGCAGCAGTAGAAGTTGTAATAGTAATAGTAGTCATGATGATAATAGAAGTAGCAACCGTAGTAAAAGTAGTTATAGTAGCAGTAGTAGTAGTAGTAGTAGTTTTACTAGTTAGGGTAGTAGTAGTTATTATTGCAGTAGAAGTAGTAGTAGTAGCTATTGTCGTACTAGTAATAGTAGTAGGAGAAGTTGTAGTAGTCACAGTAGCAGCAGTAGTAGCAGTAGTTGTAGGTGTAATAGCAACAGCAATAGTAGTAGCTATAGTAGTAGCAGTAATAGTGGTGTTAGGAGAAGAAGTAGTCGTAGTAGAAGCAATAGTAGCAGTAGCATTAGTTGTAGTATTGGTTGAAGCAGTTGTGCTAGTAGTAGCAGTTGTAGCAACTAGCTGCAACAGTAGGAGTAGTACCAATAGTAGCAGCGATGGAATCAGCTGAAGCCTTAGAAGTAGCAATAGTATTAGTAGTAGTAGTAGCAGTTGTAGTAGTGGTACCAGTAGTAGATGTAGCAAGCGTAGTAGCAGTAGTAGTGGTAGTAGAAGTACTAGTAGTTCTCGTAGTAGCAATAGTAGTAGTCGCAGGAGTTGTAGTAGTAGAGGTTGCAATAGTAGTACAATTAGAAGTAGTAGTATTTTTTTATAGTGGTGGTGGCAGTTGTACTAGTTGTAGTGGGAGTAGTAGTAGTAGTAGTAGTAGTAGTAGCGGCAGTAGTAGTTATAATAGGAGTAGTAGTAGTAGTGGTGGTTGTAATAGGGGTAGTAGTAGTAGCAGCAGCAGTAGTAGGAGCAGTAGCCATAATAGTAGTCACAGTTGTAGTAGTAGAAGTGGTAGTAGTAGTTATAGTAGTAGTACTTAGAGTAATAGTAGTAGCAAAAGTAATAGTAGGATAATTAGTAGTAGTAGTAGCAGTAGCAGTAGATGCATTAGTGGCAGTAGTAGTAGTAATAGTAGTTGTAGCAATAGCAATAATAGCAATAGTAGCAATAGTTGCAATAGTAGTAGTAGCAGTAGTATTACTACTAACAGTGGAAGTAGTAGTAGTAGTAGGAGCGGTAGCCATAGCAGAAGGAATAGTAGAGCAAATAGTAGTAGTAGTAGTTTTTGTCATTGCAACAGTAGCTGAAGTAGAAGAAGTTGTAGTAGTTGTATTGATTATATTAGCTGTAGCAATAGTAGTAGCAGTTGAAGTAGTGGTTGTAGTAGTAGCAGTAGCAGCCGTCGTAGCAGTTTTAGCAGTAGTAGCAGCAGCAGCAGCAGCAGTAATAGTAGAAGTAGAAGTAGTAGTAGTAGTTATTATTGTGCTAGCAAAACTGCTAGTAGGAGTAGTAGCAGTAGCAGCACTAGTATTAGTTAGAGTAGCAAAAGTCCTACTAGCAGTTGTAGTAGCAGTAGTAATAGTAGTAGGAGAAGTAGTAGTAGTCATAGCAGTAGTAGCAGCAATAGTAGTAGTAGTATTGGTAATTGTTGTAGCAGTAGTAGCAGTTGTAGCAGTAGTAGCAGTTGTAGCAGTTAGAGTAGGGGTAGTAGTAGTAATAGTAGTAGCCATAGTAGCAGTAGTAGCAGCAGTAGTTGTAGTAGTAGCAATCATAATAGCATCGGCAGTAGTTGTAGCAATGGTTGCAACAGTATTAGTAGTTGCATTAGTAGCAGTTGTAGCTAGAGTAGTAGTATTAGCAGCAGTAGTAGCAATAGTAGCAGTAAGGGCTGTAGTAGTTCTAGTTGTAATAGTAGCAGTTGTAGTAGTTGCATCGGTTGTAGTCATAGCCAGGGTAGTAGAACTAGTAGTAGTAGAAGTAGTAGTCATAGTAGCAGTAGTAGTTGTGGTGGTGGTAGTAGTTGATGTAGCAGTAGTAGTATTATCAGCAACAGTAGCAGTAGTTGAAGTAGTACTTGTCGTAATAGTAGAAGTAGTAGTAATAGTAGCAGTAGGAGCAGTAGTACAAGTAGCTGTAATAGTAGCTGTAGTAGTAGTATTAGGGGTAGCAGTAGTAGTTACCGTAGTAGCAGTAGTTACAGTAGTAGCAGCAGCAGCAGTAGTAGTTATAGTAGTAGTTGTAGTAGCGGTAGTAATAATAGTAGTAGTAGTAGTTGTTGTTGTTGTTGTAGTAGGAACAGGAGTAGTAGCAGTTGTACTTGTAGCAGCAGTAGTAGCGGTAGTAGTAGTAGTAATAGAAGTAGTTGTAGTTGTGGTAGTAGTAGTTATTGTTGTAGTAGTAGTAGTAGCAATAGCAGCAACGGTAGCAGAAGTAACTGTAGTAGTAGATGTAGCGGTGGTAGTAGTAGTAGTAGTAGTAGTAATTGCAGTAGCAGTAGTAGCAGTTGTAGTTGTCTAAGTAGTGCTAGCAAAAGTAGCAATAGTTGTTGTAGTATCAGAAGTAGTAGAAGTAGCAGTCGTAGCAGTAGTAGTAATACTAGTAGAAGTAGTTGTACTCATAGTAGTAGCAGCTATAGTATTAGTTGGAGTAGCAGCAGTAGTTGTAGCAATAGTTGTAGTAGTAGCTCTAGTAGTAGGATAGGTAGTAGTAGTGGCAATAGTAGTAGTATCCATAGTAGTAATAGTAGTAGTAGTAGTAGTAGTAGTAGTAGTAGTAGTAGTAGTTGTAGTAGTAGTAGTAGCAGCAACAGCTATAGTTATAGCATTAGCAGTAGTCGTAGCATTTGTAGTAGTAGCAGTAGTAGTTTTTGTAGTAGAAGAAGAAGTAGTAGTAGTAGTAGTTATCAATATTATAGGAGGGGTAGTAGTAGTAGTAGTAGTAGTAGTAGTAAAAGTAGTAGTAGTATTTGTTGTTGCATCAGTAGCGCTAGTAGTAGGAGTTGTTGTAATACTAGTAGTAATAGTAGCAGTCATAGAAGTAGTAGCAACCGTAATTGTAGTTGTTGTACCAATATTAGTATTGGTTATAGCAACAGTAGTAGTAGTTGCAGTAGTTGATGTAGTTGTAGTAGTAATTACAGTAGTAGTAGTAGCAATTATGGCAGTCGAAGTAGTGGTAGCAGCAGTAGCAATAGCACCTGTAGTAGTAATAATAGTAGTTGTAGAAGTACTAGTAGTTGTAGTAGTAATAGTAATAGTAGTGGGTGAAGTGGAAGCAGTAGTACTACTAGTTGTTGTAGTAGAAGAACTAATAGTAGCAGAAGTAGTAGTAGTTGTTGTATTCTAGTAGCAGAAGTAGTGGTAGTAATACTTGTAGTAATAGTAGTAGTAGTAGTAGAAGTAGTAGTTTTAGTTGGACTCGGGGTAGTAGTAGTAGCAATGGTGTAGCAATAGTAAAAGTAGCAGAGGAAGTTGTAGTAGTGGCAGTAGCAGTAGTAGCTGTAGTGCTAGTAGTAGTGGTGGTGGTGGTGGTGGTAGTAGTAGTAGCAGTTGTAGCTGTAGTAGCAGTAGTAGTAGCACTAGTAGAAGTAATAGTAGAAGTAGCAGTAGTAGTAGCTGTAGTAGTAGAAGCATCACTAGCAGTAGTAATAGTAGCAGTAGTAATAGCAGTAGCTGTAGTAATAAGAGCAATAGTTGGAGTAACAGTAGCCGTTGTAGTAGTAGTAATCGTAGTAGTAGTAGCTGTGGTAGTAGTTGTGGTAGTAGTAGTAGTAGCAGTGGTAGTGTAGTAGTCGTAGAAGGAGTAGTAGTAGTAGTAGTAGTAGTAGTAGTTGTAGTAGCAGCAGTAGTAGTAGTATTAGTAGCAATAGCAGTAGTAGTGGTGCTAGTAGTGCTAGTAGTAGCATTACTAATAGTAGTATTAGTAGTGGGAGTAGCAGTAGTAGTAGTAGTGTTACAAGTAGTGCTATTAGGAGTATTTACTAGTAGTAGCATCTGTTGTAGAAGTCATAGTAGTTCTCGTACTAGTTGTGGTAGTTGTAGAAGCAGTAGTAGTTGTAGTATTAATAGTAGCAGTAGTAATAGTAGTAGTGGTAGCAATATTAGTTGTAGTAGCAGTAGTAGTAGCTATAGTAGTAGCTGCAATAGTACTCATAGCAGTTGCAATAACACTAGCAGTAGTAGTAGTAGTAGCAGATGTAGTTGTACTATTAGTAGCAATAGTAGTAATAGCCGCTGCCAAAGTAGTTGTTGTAGTAGTACTAGTATTTATAGAAGTATTAACAATAATAGTAGTAGCAGTAATAGTAGGAGGAGTAGTAGTAGTAGCAGCAGAAGTAGTGGCATTAGCTACAATAGGAGGAGTAGTAGTAGCAGCTGTAGCAGTAGTAGTAGGAGTGGGAGTCGTAGTAGTAGTAGTTGTTGTTGTAGTAGTAGTAGTATTAGTAGTGGTCGCAATAGAAGTAGTTGCAGCAGAAGCAGGAGTAGTAGTAGTAGTAGTAAAAGTAGTAATCGTAGTAAAAGTAGTAGTAGTAGTAGTAATAGTTATAAAAGTAGTCACAACAATAGCAGTCATAGTAGTGGTAGTAATAGCAGCAGTTGCAGCTGTAATAACAGTAGTAGTAGTAATAGCAGTCATAGTTGTAGTAACAGTAGTAGTAGTGGCAGTAGTAGCATTAATAGTATAAGTAGCAACAATAGTGGCTCTGGCAGTAGTAGTAGTAGTAATATTAGTAGTAGTATTAGTAGCAGAAATTGCATAGTAGTAGTAGTAGTAGTAGTATCGGTTGTAGTAACTGCAGTTAGAGTACTATTAGTAGGAGTAGGTGTAGGTGTAGAAGTAGTAGCAATAGTAGTTGAAATAGTAGTGCCAGTAGTAGTAATAGGAGTAGTACTTGTAGTAGAAGTAGTAGTAGTAGTAGCAGCATTAGTAGTAGGAGTATTAGGAGTAGTAGAATTATTAGTAGTAGTAGTATTAATAGCCGGAGTAGTAGCAGTAGTAGTAGTAGTAGTGGTAGTAGTAGTGGTGGTGGTGGTAGTAGTAGTATTTGTAGCAGTAGCGATAGTTGTAGTGGTAGTAGTGGTGGTAGTAGCAAGCGTAGTTGTAATAGTAGTAGCAATAGTAGTTGTAGAAGTAGTAGTAGTAGTCATAGTACAACTACAAGTAGTAGCAATAGTAGCAGTAGTAATAGTATTAGTAGTAGTTGTAGTAGTAGTAGCATTAGAAGTAGTGGGACTAGGAGTAGTAGTAGTAATAGCTGTAGTAGTGTGGTGGTGGTAGTAGAAGTACTAGTAGTAGAAGTAGTAGTAGTAGTAGCTGCAATAATAATAGTAGTTGTAGCAGTAGTAGTAGCAGTAGTAGCAGTGTAAGCCGCAGTAGTAGTAGTAGTAGCAGCAGCAGTAGTAGTAATAGAAGTAGCAGCAGCAGTTGTCACTGTAGTAGAAGTTGTAGTACTAGTAGTAGTAGTAGTAGTAGTAATTGTGGTGGCGGTAGTGGTACCAGTAGATGTAGTACAGGAGTGGCAGTAGTGGTAGTAGTGGTAGTAGTGGCAGTAGTGGCAGTAGTTGCAATAGTTGCAGTAATAGTTGTAGTAGTATAGTAGTAATAGGAGTAGTAGCAGTAGCTATGGTTGTTGCAGTAGAAATAGCTATAATGGTAGCAGTAGTAGTGGTTGTAGTACTAGTTGTAGTAGCTATGCTAGTAGTTGTAGCAGCTGTAGGAGTAGCAGTAGTATTAGGACTAGGAGTAGTTGTAGTAGTAGTGTTAGTTGCAGCAGTAGTAGCTGTAGCAGTAATAGCAGCAACAACAACAGTAGTAGTAGTCATAGTTGTAGTTGCAGTATTAGTAGCAGCAACAGTCGTTGTAGTAGTAGTTGTTGTAATAGAAGTAGCAACAGTAGCAATAGTAGCTATTGCAATTGTTACAGCGGTAGTAGCAGTAGCTTTTGTCGGAGTAATAGTATAAGTAGTAGTAGCAGTACCAGTAGTAGTAGTAGAAGAAGTATTAGCAGTTGCAGCAGTACTAGTAGTTGTAGTAGTAGTAGAATTAGTAGTAGTAGGAGTAGCAGTAGCACTAGTAGTATTAGCAGTAGCAGTATCAGCAGTAGCAGCAGTAGTAGTAGCAATAGTAATAGTATTAGAAGAAGTTGTAGCTGAAATTTTAACAGTAGTAGTAGTAGTGCTAGTATCAACAACAATCGTAGTAGTTGTACTAGTTGCAGTATTAGGAGTAGTAGCAACGGCAGTAGTAGCAGTAATAGTAGCAATTTTAGTAGTTATAGTAGCAGTAGTAGTTGAACTAGTTGTAGTAGTTGCAGTAGTAGCATTTGCAGTAATAGTAGAAGTAGTAACAGCGAAATTAGTAGAAGTAGTAGTAGTAGATGTAGTAGTAGTAGTAGAAGCAATAGTAGTCTAGTAGCAGAAGTAGTAGTAGTAGTTGCAGTAGTTGTTGGAGAAGTAGAGCAGTAGGAGTACTAGATGAAGCAATGGCTACTGCAGGAGCAGTAGTAGTAGAAGTAATAGAAGTAGTTGTGGCTGCAGCAATAGTAGTTGTAGTAGTATCAAAAGTAGTAGTAGTTGTAGTAGCAATAGTAGTACTATCAGTAGAAGTAGAAGCAATAGTAGCAGTAGTTGTAGTAGAAGTAGTAGTAATAGCTGTAGAAGTAGCAGTAGCTACAGTAATTGTAGCAATTGTAGTAGTTGTTGTAGTAGTGTCATAGCAGCAGTAGCTATAGTAGTAGTAGTAGTAGTAGCGGTAGCGTTTGCCGTTGTAGTAGTAATAGTCGTAGTAGGAGAAGTAGTAGTAGGAGTAGCAATAGTAGGAGTAGCAGTAGTAGTTGTACCTATAGTTGCATAAGGAGAAGTAGTAGTAGCAGTAGCAATAGTAGTAGTCGTAATAGTTGTAGTAGTAGTACCGGGAGTTACTGTAGCAGAAGTAGTAGTAGGAGTAGCATTTTAGCAGGAGCAGCAATAGTAGCAGTAGTAGTAGTAGTAGTAGTAGTAGTAGTAGCAATAGTAGTAGCAGAAGTGGTAGTAGTAGTATTACATGTAGTAGTAGTATTAGTAGCAAAAATAGGAATAGAAGTAGTATTAGTAGTAGTTGTAGCAGTATCGTAATAGTAGTATTAGTAGTAGTTGTATTAGTAGTAGTAATAGTAGCAACAGTAGTAGTTGTAGTAGTAGTAGCAGCAGTAGCAGCAGTAGCAACAGTAGTAGTTGTAGCAGTAGTAGGAGCAATAGAAGTAGTAGCAATGATAGGGCTAGTAGTAGTAGTTGTTATTGTTGTGGCAGTAGTAGATATAGTAGAAGTAGTATTAGTAGTACCAACAGTAGAGAAAATAGTAGTAGTAGCAGTAATAGCAACAATAGTAGCAGTAGTAGTAGTTTTAGTAGTTGCGATACTACTAGCAGTAGTAGCAGTAGCAATAGTAGTAACAGTAGTTGCAGTAGCAATAGTGGTAGCAATAGTTGTAGTAGCAGTAGCAGTAGTAGCAGTAGTTGTCCTTGTAATAGTAGCAGTAAAAGTAGCAATTGTATTAGTAGTAGTAGTAGTAATAGAAGTAGTAGTAGTAGTAGTAGTAGTAGTAGTAGTAGTAGTAGTAGTAGTAGTAGTAGTAGTAGTAGTAGTAGTAGTAGTAGTAGTAGTAGTAGTAGTAGTAGTAGTAGTAGTAGTAGTAGTAATAGTATTAGTAGCAGTAGCAATAGAATCAATAGTAGTAGTAGCAGCAACAGTAGTAGTAGGAGTAGCATTGTTTGTTGCTGTAGTAGTAGTAGCAGTAGCACTTGTAATAAAAATAGCAGCAGTAGGAGTAGTGGTAGTACGATAGTAGTAGCAGTAGTAGGACGAGAAGTAGTAGCAGTAGTTGTCATAGTATTAGTAGTAGGAGAAGAAGCCATAGCCGTAGTTTTGGTGGTAGTAGTAGTAGTCGTTGTATTACTAGTAGTAGTTGTTGAAGGAGTAGTACCACAAGTAGTAGTAGTAGTAGCTACAGTCAAAGTAGCAGCAGAAGTAGTAGTAGTAGTAGTAGTAGGAGTAGCAGTAGTAGTAGTAGTAGTAGTAGTAGCACCAATAATACTACAAGTATTTGTAGTAGTAGGAGAAGTAGAAGTAGGAGTAGTTGTAGTAGTAGCAGTAGCAGTAGTAGTTGTAGTAGTAGTTTTTCTAGTAGTAGTACTAGTAGTGGAAGTAGTAGTAGCTGGATTAGTTGTAGTACAATAGCCGTAGCAGTACTAGTAGGAGAAGTAGTAGTACTAGTAGGAGAAGTAGTAGTAGTATTTGTAGTAGTAGTAATAGTAGGAGAAGAAGTCATAAGATTAGCTGTAGCAGTAGCAGTATTAGTTTTGATAGTAGTAGTAGTTGTAGTTGTAGTAGATGTAGCTGTAGTTGTTACAGTAGTTGTAGAAGTATTAAAAGTAGTAGTTGTTACAATAGTCGTAGTGGTCGGGTACAAGTGGCATTGGTAGTAGTGCTAGTAGTAGTAGTAGTAGTAGTCATAATAGTAAGAGCAATAGTAGTAGTGGTGGTAGTAGGAGGAGGAGCAGCAGTAATGGTAGTAGCAGTACTAGTAGTAGTAGCAGTAATAGCAAACGTAGTAGTAGTACTAGGAGTAGTATTATTAGGAGTAGCAGTAGTAGTAGCAGTAGTATTGGGAGTAGCAGTAGCAGAAGTAGCAGTAGTAGTAGAAGTAGCAACAATAATAGTAAGAGTAATAGTTGTAATAGTAGTAGTAGTAGTAATAGTAGTAGAGTACTACTAGTAGTAGTGGTATTAGTAGTAATAGGTGTAGTAATATGAGTAATAGTAGCAATAGTAGCGGTAGCTATAGTAGTTGTAGTAGTATTATTAGCAGTAGTAGTTGCCGTAGTAGTAGTAGTAATAGTAGTAGTAGTAGCAGTAGTAATAGTAATTGTTGTTGTTGTAGTAGTAGTAGTAGCTGTAGTAGTAGTATTAGCAGTAGCAGTAGTATTAGTAGTATTGGTAGTTGTGGTTGTAGGAGGAGGAGGAGTCGCAGCAGTAGGATAGTAGTAGTTGTAGTAGCAGTAGTTGTAATGGTAGTAGTAGTAGTATTAGTAGTAGTAGCAATAGAAGTAGTAGTAGTAGTAGTAGTAGTAGTATTAGTAGCAGTATTTGTAGTAGCAGTAGGAGTACTAGTTGTTGTAGCAGTAGTTGTAGTAGAAGTAGTAGTAGTAGTAGTACTAGTAAAAGTAACAGTATGAGTAGTCATAGTAGTTGTTGTAACAGTAGGAGTAGTTGTAGTAGTAGTAGTAGTAGTTGTGGTAGTAATAATAGTAGTTATTGTTGTAGTTGTTGGTGTGGTAGCAGTGGTTGTAGTAGCAGTTATATTAGTAGTGTAGTAGTAGTAGTAGTAGCAAAAGTTATAGTAGTCATGGTTGTAGGAGTAGCAAGAGTAGTAGTAGCTGTTGTAGTATTAGCAGTTGTACTAGTAGCAGAAGTAGTAGTAGTTGTTGTTGTAGTAGCAGTTGTAGTAGTTGTAGAAGTGGAAGTAGTAGTAGTAGTTGTTGCAGTATGATTGATATGAGTAGTAGTAGTAGTAATACTAGTAGCCAAAGTAATTGTAGGTTTTGTTTTAGGAGTAGGAGTTGAAATAGTAGCAGTAGTTGTAGTAGCAGCAGTAGTGGTAGTAGTAGAAGTAGTAGCAGTAGTGGTAGTAGTAATAGTAGTAGTGGTCATAGCAGTAGTAGTTGTTGTAGTAGAAATAGCTATAGTAATAGAAGTAGTAGTAGTCATCGTAGTAGTAGTAGTAGTAATTGTTGTAGTAGTTGTTGTTATAGTAGTAGTGTACTTGTAGTTTCAGTTGTAGTAGTTGTTGTAGTAGAGGTAGTTGTAGCAGTAGTAGTAATAGTAGTCATTGTAGTAGATGTAGTAGGAGCAGTAAAAGTAGCAGGTGGAGTAATAGTAGTAGTAGTAGTTATTGAAGTAGAAGTAGAAGTAGTAGTAGAAGTTGTAGTAGTAGTAGTAGTTGTTATTGTAGTAGTAGTAGTAGAAGTTGTAGTTGTAGTAGGAGTAGTAGGAGTAGAATTACTAGCTATATAAGCAGCAGTAGTAGTAGAAGTAGTAGCAGAAGAAGCAGTAGCAGTAGCCGCAGGAGTAGTAGTTGTTATAGTAGGAGAAGTTTTGTGGTAGCAGTAGCAGTAATTAGAGAAGCCGCAGTAATAGTAGTAGAAGAAGCTGTAGCAGCAGTTGCAGTAGCAGTAGTAGTAGTTATAGTAGTATCTGTGTTAATACCAGTTGTTGTTGTAGCAATAGTACTAGTGGTAATAGTATTATTAGTAGTAGCAACAGCGGCTGCTACAGTTGTTGTTGTAGCTATTGTAGTAGTAGTAGTGGCACTCGCATTCCTAGTAGTAGTAGTGACGTTCGCAGTTGTAGAGTGTTATTAGTAGCGGCAGTAGTAGAAGTAAAAGTAATAGCATGAGTGGCAGTAATAATTGTAGTAGTAGTAGTAGTTGTTGTTGTAATATTAGTAATAGGAGTAGTAGTAGTAGTAGCAATAGTAATAGAATTAGTAGTAATCGAAGTAGTAGTAGTAATAGTAGTAGTAGTAATGGCAATAGGAGTAGCAGTAGTCGTGGTAGTAGAAGTAGCAGTAGTAGTAGTATTGGTAATAGTAGTAGTAGTAGTAGTAGTAGTAGTAGGAGTGGAAGTAGGAGTAATAGTGGAAGTAGTAGTAGTATTGGTAATAGTAGTAGCAGTAGTAGTAGGAGTGGAAGTAGGAGTAATAGTGGAAGTAGTAGTAGTAGTAGTAGCGGCAGTAGCAGCAGCAGCAATAGAAGGAGTAGTAGTACCGGGAGTAGTAGGAGTAGGAGTAGTAGTACTAGTAGTAGGAGTAGTAGTAGGAGTAGTAGTGGTAGAAGTAGTGGCAATAGTAGCAATAGGAGCAGTATTAGTAGTATTAGTTGTTGTTGTTGTTGTTGTAGTAGTAGTATTAGGAGCAGTAGTAGTTGTATTAGTGGAAATACTAGTAGTAGTAGTAGTAGTAGTAGCAGTAGAAGTTGGAGTAGGAGTAGTAGCCGTCATAATAATAGTGGTGGTAGTAGTAATAGTAGTTATAGCAGCAACAGTAATAGTAGAAGTAGTAGTTGTTGTAGTTTTAGTAGTAATAGTAGTAGTAGTAGGAATAGTAGTAGTCGTAGTTGCAGTAGTTCTTATAGTTATAGTGGTGGGAGCAGTAGTAGTTGCTGCAATTATAATATTTGTAGTTGTAATAGTATTAGTAGCACCAGCAATTATAGCAGAAGATGCAGTAGTAATAGTTCTAATAGTAGTAGTAGTACTACTATTAGTAATAGTAGCAGCAGCAATAGTAGTAGTAGTAGTAGTAGTAGCCTAAATAATAATTGTAATGGTAACAGTAGCTGTAGTAGTAGTACGTGGAGTATCAGGGGTAGTAGTACTTGGATTAGTAGTAATAGTAGTAGTAGTAATGGTAGTAGTAGCAGTGGCAGCAGGAGTAGTCATAGAAGTAGTATTAGTTGTATTAATACTGGGAGTTGTAGTACTAGTAGGAGCAGTAGAGTTGTAGTAGTTGTAGTAGTAATAGCTGTAGTAGTAGCAGTAGCAGCTGTAGTAGTTGTAGTAGCAGTAGTGGTAGTAGTAGTAGAAGTAGTCGTTGTTGTTGTTGTAAGACTTGTTATAGTAAGACTAGTAGTAATAATAATAGTAGAAGTAGCAGTAGGAGTAACAGTAAGTTGTAGTAGCAGTAGCGGCCACAGTAGGAGTACGAGTAGCTGTAGTAGGATTAATAGTAGTAGTTGTAGCAAGAGTATAAATAGGTGTAGAAGTGGTAATTATAGTAGCAGTAGTAGTAGAAGTGGTTGTAGTAGTAGCAATAGGAGTGGGAGAAGTGGTAGTTGTAGTAGTAGTAGTAGTAGTGCAAGTTGTAGTAGTAGCAATAATTATGTTGTTGCTACTAATCTTACTACTACTACTACTCCTACCACTAACAATATTGCTACTACTACTACTGCTAGAACCATTGCTACTACTTCTAATACGGCTACTACTACTGCTACGGCTACTACTTCCACTACTACTATTATTGCTACTATTACGGCTACTACTTTTACTACTTCCGCTACTATTGCTACAATTACGGCTACTGGTACTGTTGCTGCTACTATTGTTATTGTCGCAACTGCTACTTCTATTACTTCTACAACTGCTACTACTGTAACTACTATACTACTAGTGCTACTATTGTTCATACTGCTATGGCTACTACTGCTACTGCTGCTAGTGCAGCTACTACTGTTACAACTACTACTCTATTACTATTGCTACCATTGCTACTATTAATACTACTACTACTACTACTGTTATCGCTAATGCTACTATTTCTGATACTACTACTGCTGCTACTGCTATAAATACAGCTACTACTATTACAGCTGTGGCTACTACTACTACTACTACTACTCCTCCAGCGGCTATCACTCAAGCTAGTACTGCTACTACAAATACTACTGTTATTACTACTGCTTCTATTGCTACGGCTACTACTACTACTACGGCTGTTACTACAACTATTACTACGACTAGGGCTACTACAACTACTTCCCCAGCTACTACTACTATTACGGCTACTACTACTACCACTCGTACAACAACTTATACTACTACTACTACTACTACTACTACGACTGTTGCTACTGTAACAACTGCTACTACTACTACTCCAACTACTACAACTACTCCTAACACTCCCACTACTACAACTTCTACTCCCACTACTACTACTATCACTAATACTGCTACTACAACCATGGCTATTATTACTACCATTACTACTACTACTAATACTACTACAATGACTACGACTACTACGACTACTACTACTACTACTACTACTACTTCTTCTTCTACTGCTGCTGCTCCTATTGCTGTTACAACTGCTACTACTCTTTCTACTACTACGACTGCTATACTACAATTACTACTACTACTGCTAATACTACTACTAATACTACTATTACTACTATTGCTGCTACTACTACTAGTACTATTACCACAACTACTACAAGTACTACTATTAATACTACTACTACTACTACTATTATTACTACTACTACTACTACTACTACTACTACTCCTCCTCTTACTGTTACTGCTACTCCTACTCCTACTACTATTACTGCTATGCCTACTACACCTATTACTAATGTGACTACTACAAGTGCTACTGTTACTACTACTAGTACTATAGCCACTATTGCTACTACTACTACTAATACCACTAACAGTACCACCACTACGGCTACTACACCACTACCACTACTACAGCTGATGCGACTATTACTACTACACCCGCTACTGCTCCCACTACTATTACTATTACTACAGCTAATGCGACTATTACTACAACTCCTACTACAGCTACATCTACAACTGCTGCTACTAATATTACTACTACACCTACTACTATTACGACAGCAAGCACTAGTACTACGACAACTACTACTACGACTACTACTATTACAAACCCTATTCCAACTGCTACTCCTACTACTACTCCTACGACTACTGCTACTAGTACAATTAGTACAACTACTACTACTACCTCCACCACTGCTACTACTAATACTACTATTGGTACTACTACAATCGTTACTATTGCTCCTACTACTAGTAGTAGTACTGCTCCTACTAGTTCTACAACTACTACTTCTACTACTACTATTACAACTGCTATACCAACTACTATTGCTACAACTACGACTATTACGAGTACTACTTCCACGACTACCACTACTTCTACCACTATTATTGTTGTCACTGCTACTACTTCTGCTATCACTACTACTACTACTACTCCAACAATTACAATTGCAACAATAACAAGTACTACTACTACTACGATAACTACTATTACCTGCCTTACTCCCATTTCAGTTACTACAACTATTTCTACTACCACTACTACTACTACTCCTACTCCAACTCCTACAGTTACTACAACAACTACCACTACAACTCCTACTACAACTCCTACTACAACTCCTCCTACTACTTCTACTCCAACTCCTACAACAACTACTACTACTACTTCAACTAATACTAATACTACTAGTACCACTACTACTACTAACACTAATATTACTACTGCTAATATAACTGCTTCGACTACATCTACTACAACAACAACTACTACTACTACTACCAATACTACAACTAGTACAACTGCTATGCCTACTACGACTGTTGCTACAACTACTACAACTGCTACTACTACTACTATACTACTACTGCTACTACTAAAGCTACTACTACAACTACTCCTATTGCTACCACTACTACAACTAATATTGCTACTACTACTTCTACTACTACTAGTACAAATGCTAGTACTACTACTCCGTTTACGATGACAACTACTACTGCTATTACGAATACCACTGCAACAAAGGCAACAATTCCTGTTAATACTGTACTACTAGTGCTACTAATACTATGCCAACTACCACTACAGCTGCTACTACTGTTCGTACTCCAACTCCAACTGTAGCTACTACTACACCTACTCCAACTACTACTACTTCCACTACTGCTACTGCTACTCCTACAACTATAACTACTACTAATCCTAGTACCACTCCTACTCCAACCCCTAGCACTACTACTTCTATTGCTACTACCGCTAGTACTAATACTACTACTACTATTACTACTACTACTACTACCATGACTACTACAACAACTACTACTGCTACTTCTTCTACTACTACTTCTACTACTGCAACTGCTACTGCTACGACTCATCCTGCTTCTCCGACTACTACTGCTATGACTACTCCTTCAGCTACTCACCTACTACTACTACTGCTTCTGTTGCTCCAGCTACTACAGCTACTACGGCTCCTACTACACATAATACTACTATTACTACTATTATCACTACTACTTTTACAACTGCTCCTACTGCTACTACTACTACTATTACTACTACAACTACTATTACCACTGCAGCTACAACTGCCACAAGTGCTACTGCTACTACTTCACTACTACCACCACCACCACAACAACTACTACTACTACCACTACCCTTACTACTGCTACTAATACTAGAACTACAACAACAACTACAACTACTAAGACTACTAAAACAACAACAAATACTACTTCTGTTGCAACTCTTGCTGCTGCTACTGCTGCTACAACTACTTTAACTACTACTACTACTACGAGTACTGCTACTACTATTGCTACAACTACTACTACTGCTACGACAACTGCTACTACTGTTGCTGCTACTACTACTACCGCTACTGCTACTACTACAAATACTACTACTACTACTACTCCTCCTCCTCCTCCTCCTATAACTACTCCTCGACTATTACTACCACTACAAAAGGTACTACTGCTACTACTACTACTTCTACAACCACTGCTATCACTACTACAATGACTTCTACTACTACTCCTACAGCTAGTACTATTGTCGTTGCTGCTGCTACTACTGCTATTACTGCTACTGCTACGACTGATCCTTCTTCTCCAGCAACTGTGCTACTACCACGACCGATCCTGCTTCGCCTACTACTGCTGCTACTACTGCTATTACCAGTACTATTGCAATGCCTACTCCTGGTCCAACTACTCCTGCTTCAACTACTACTACTACTGCTGCTGCTGCTAATATCGATCCTACTGCTACTGTTACTACTATTACTAGTATTACTACTTCTACTGCTACTGCTACTGCCACTACTACTTCTGCTATTACTGCTACTATTGCTACTACTATTGCTACTACTTCTACTACTACTGCTACTACTACCACTACTGCTACGATAACTGCTAGTACTACTACTTCTACAACTAGTACTACTACTACTACAACTATTACTACTGCTTTTGCTACTGCTACCATAATGACTACACCTACAGCTGCTACTATTACTGTCATAACAACTTTTATTGCTACAACTACTATTGAGACCACTACTGCACTACTTCTTCTACTACTACTACTACTACAACAACAACTACTACTACGACTACTACAACAACAACTACTAGTACGACTACTACTTCTACTATTACTACAACTACTACTACTACCACTACTACTACTGTTCTTGTTGTTGTTGCTACTACTACTACTACTCGTACTACCTCTCCTACGACAACAAATACTGCCACTACTGCAGCTGCTACTACTGCTTCTACTACTACAACTACATCTACTGCAACAGCTACATCTCTACTGTTACTGCAGCTACTGTAGATTGTAATATTGCTATTACTACCAATACTACTACATCTACTGCTGCTGCTACTACTTCTACTATTCCTAGTGCAACTTTAACTGCTACTGCCGCTACTACTGTTGCTACTACAACTACCACTACTACTACTGCCACAACTACCACTACTACTACTACAACAACAACAACAACTACTCCGACTACTCCTTCTTGTACTACTTCTACTACAACTACGACTTATACTACTACCACTACTACTACTACTACTGTTGTTGTTGTTGTTGCTACTACTACTACAACTACTACTGCTATTACTACTACTACTACTAATACTACTACTACTATTGCTGCTACTACAACTACTACTACTACTACTACTACTTCTACTAGGACAATTGCTACCACTACGACTACTACTCGTACTACTACTACTACTACTTCTACTCCTATAGCAACTCCTACTACTACTCCTACTACTACACCTCCTTGTACACTGACTCCTACTGCTACTCCTAATACTACTCCTCCTACACATAACGTCGCTGCTACTACTTCTACTACTACTACAACTACAGTGACTGCCACTCCTAATCCAACTCTTACTACTATTATTGCAACTACTACTACTGCTACTACCACAACTACCACTATCACTACTACTACTACTATTTCCACCTCTACTACTAGTACAATTGCTACAATTACTACTCCTACTAATACTAGAACTACTACAACTAATAGTATCACAACAACTACTACTACTAGCTCTACTACTAGAACTAACTCTCCTATTACTTCTACTACTACAACAACAATAAGTTTTACTACTCTTACTACAACCACAACCCCTGGCACTCTATGACTTGTACGACTACTACTCCAACTACTACTACTACTACTACAAATATGACTACTACTATGCCTATTACTGCTACTACTACTATTATGACTACTCTTACTACTACTACTGCTCCTACTACTACTACTTGTACTAATACTACTACCCCAAACACTCCTAATACTACTACTATTGCAACAACTGCTACTGCTACTGCTACTACCAATACTACTATTACTACTACTACCACTACCACTACTACTACTACTACCACAACAACAACAACAACGACAACAACAACTACTACTACTACTACTACATTACTAGTAGCACAACTGCTACTACTACTACTCCTTCCACTATTGCTACTACAACTACTACTATGAATACTACTACTACGACTACTTCTATTACTGTAGCTTCTACTGTTGCTGCTGTTACTACAACTATTATTGCTACTACTACTACCACTCTTATTACTGCTACTTTTAATACTACTCCTACTATTACTACTACATCTACTATGACAAATAATCCAACTCCTACTCCTACTACAACTCCTACTACTACTACAGCCCCCACTACAACTACTACTACACCTATTACTACTCCTACACCAACTCCTCCTATAACCACAGCTACTATTACTACTACTACTACTACTACTACTACTACTACTACTACTACTACTACTACTACTACTACTACTACTACTACTACTGCTACTACTACTACACATGCTACTGCTACTCATACTAATTCTACAACTACTTCTACTACTAGTGAAATTGTGCCAACTACTACTCCTATTGTAGGTACTACTACTACTAACAATAACCCCACTACTACTACTACTTCTACTACTACTACTACTAACACTACTGTTACAACTACCTCAAATTCTACTACTACTACGACTATTACTACGACTTCTACTACAACTATTACTACTACTACGGTTGCTATGGCTACAGCACCTACTACTACCACTACTACTACTTCTATAACTACTACTGCTACTACTCCTACTCCTACTCCTACTCCTACTATTGTGACTACTACTACTTCTACTACTACTGCGAATGCTACAACTACTACTCCTACGACAGGTACTACTACTCCAACTAACCCTACACCGACGACTACAACACTAACCCTACTACTACTCCAACTACTCCTACTACTACTCCTACACCGACTGCACTGCTGCTCCTACTACTACGATTACTACTATTGCTACTAATACTACTATTAATCCTAATACTCTGACTACAACTACTACAACTACTACTCCTACTTCTACTAATCCTAACACTCCTACTACTACTTCTACTACTATTTCTATAGCTATTACTACTACTACTATTGCTGCAACTACTACTACTACTACTCCTACTGCAATTACTACAGCTACTACTACTACTACTAGTCCTCCTGCTGCTACTACAACTCTGCTACCACTACAGTTGCTACTACTACTACTACTCCTACTACTGCTACTACTACTACAGTACTAGTAGCATAACTGCTACTACTACTACTCCTTCCACTACTGCTACTACAACTACTACTACGACCACTTCTACTACTGTAGCTACTACTCTTGCTGCTATTACTACTACTATTACAACTACTGCTACTACTAATGCTACTATTCCTACTCCTACTCTTATTACTGGTACTTTTACTACTGCTCCTACTACTACTACTACATCTACTCTGACAGATTATCTAACTCCTACTCCTACTACAAGTCCTACTACTACTACTGCCTCTACTCCAACTACTATTACACCTATTACTACTCCTACACCAACTCCTCCCACAACCACAGCTACTATTACTACAACAACATCAACAACAACAACTACTACTACTACTACAACTACTACTACTACTACTTCTGTTACTAATATGACTACTCCAACTACTACTCATACTACTACTGCGATTATTTCTACTACTGCTACACATGCTATTGCTACTCATACTACTACTACTACTACTACTTCTACTACTAGTGAAATTGCGCTAACTACTTCCACTACTGTAGGTACTACTACTACTAACAGTAACCCCACTACTACTACTACTCCCACTGCTACTGCTACTAATACTATTGTTACAACTACCCCGAATGCTACTACTACTACGACTATTACTACGATTTCTACTACAACTATCACTACTACTACTGTTGCTGCGGCTACAACACCTACTACTACCACTACTACTACTTCTATAATTACTACTATTACTACTACTCCTACTCCTACTATTGCGACTACTACTACTTCTACTACTAGTGCAAATGGTACAACTACTACTCCTACTACAGGTACTACTACTAGTAACACTAACCCTAATACTACTACTACTCCTACTACTCCTACTACACAGACTGCACTGCTGCTCCTACTACTAGTATTACTACTACTGCTACTAATACTACTATTAATCCTAATACTCCTATTACAACTACTACAACTACTACTTTTACTACTACTACTACTACTCCTAACACTCCTACTACTACTGCTACTACTATTTTTCCAGCTATTACTACTACTTTTGTTGCTGCAACTACTACTACTCCTCCTACTTCAATTACTACAGCTACTACTACTACTAGTCCTCCTCCTACTACTACAACTCTGCTACCACTACAGTTGCTACTACTACTACTACTCCTACTACTACTACTGCTACTACTATTACTACTAGTAAGACTACTACTACATTACTAGTAGCACAACTGAGACTACTACTACTCCTTCCACTACTGCTACTACAACTACTACTATGAATACTATTACTACAACTAGTTCTACTACTGTAGCTGCTACTGTTGCTGCTGTTATTACAACTATTATTGCTGCTACTACTACTAATGCTACTATTCCTACTACTCTTGTTATTGCTACTTTTACTACTCCTCCTCCTACTACTACTACATCTACTCTCACATATAATCCAACTCCTCCTACTCCTACTACAACTCCTACTACTACTACTGCCCCCACTCCAACTACTACTACACCTATTACTACTCCTACTCCAACTCCTCCTACAATCAGAGCTACTATTACTACAACTACTACTACTACAACAACAACAACAAAAATAATAACAACAACAACAACAACAACAACTACTACTACTACTAATACAACTACTCCAACTACTACTGCTACTACTACTGCAATTATTGCTATTACTACTACAGATGTTACTGCTACTTATACTACTACTATTACTTCTACTACTAGTGAAATTGCACCAACAATTTCTCCTACTGTAGGTACTACTACTTCTAACAGTAACCCCACTACTACCACTACTACTACTACTACTACTACTACTACTACTACTACTACTAAAACTATTATTACAACTACCCCGAATTCTACTACTACTATGACTAATACTACAACTTCTACTACAACTATTACTACTACTACTATTGCTACAGCTGTAGCACCTACTACTACCACTACTACTACTTCTATAACTACTAGTACTCCTCCTGCTCCTCCTCCTACTACTACTATAGCTACTAGTACTTCTTCTACTACTAGTGCAATTGCTACAACTACCACTCCTACTACAAGTACTTCTACTACTGACACTAACCCTGCTACTACTACTACTGCTCCTACTACTCCTAATCCTACACCGACAGCACTGCCACTGCTACTACTACTATTAATACTACTACTAGTACTACTATTACTACTACTACTACTAGTACTACTATTAATCCTAATACTCCTACTACAACTACTACAACAACTACTTTTACCGCTACTACTACACCTAACACTCCTACTACTACTGTTATTACTGTTGCTGCTGCTATTACTACTACTGCTGCTGCAACTACTACTACTACTCCTAATGTAATTGCTACAGCTGCTACTACTACTACTTGTCCTCCAGCTGCTACTATAACTCTGCTACCACTACAGTTGCTACTCCTACTACTGCTATTGCTACTACTACTACTCCGACTACTACTCCTCCTCCTACTTCTACTACTACGACTACAACTATTCCTACTCCGACACAAACTACTACTGCTACTACAATTACTAGTACTGCTGCTACCACTACCCCAACAACTACAACTCCTACTATACTCCTACTACAACTCCCACTACAACAACAACTACTACTACTAGGACTATTACTACTACTAATATTACTACTACTACTTGTACTGCTGCTACCACTACTCCAACAACTATAACTCCCACTGCTAGTCCTGCTCGAACTCCTACTGCTACTACAACTACTAGTATTGCTACTACCATTGCTCTAACAACAACAACTCCTACTACTACTCCTACTACAACTCCCACTACTATAACTACTGCAACTACTACAACTATTATTACTACTACTATAGCTGCTGCTACAATTGCTACTACTACTACTGCTACTGCTAGTAATCCTACTACTACTACTATGACTACTACTATTCCTACTACTACAACTACTTCTACTACTACTATTATGTCTACTACTATTCCAACTCTAGCTTCTACAACAGCTACTACTACTCCTACTACAGTTACTACAATGACTACTATTACTACGACTGCTACTCCTCCAGATGCTACGACTACTATTACTAATAGTACTACTACTACTGCTGCCACTAATACTAGCATTACTACTGCGTCGGTTACTACTGCTACTGCAACAACTAGTACTACTACTACTTCTTCTACTAATACTATTGCTACTACTACTACTATTACAACTTCTATTACTACTACAACTAGTACGCCTACTATAATTGTTGCTACTATTATAGTTACTGCTACTAGTACTACTACTACAATAACAACAACAACTACTAGTAGTACTATTAATCCTATTACTACAACTACTACAACAACCGCAACAATGACTACTACTACTACTACTACTACTACTACTTGTACCACTACTAGTACTAACACCACTATTTCAACTACTACTATTACTACTACTGCTCCTATATAACTCCAACTCCAACTTTGACTCCTACTACTACTACCACCACCACCACTACTACAACTACTACAACTATGACTGCCCCTACTCCAACTCCTACTACTACTCCTACTAATACTATTGCTACTACTACTACTTGTGCTACTACTAATGCTGCAGCTTCTGGTACTTCTCCAACTACTACTTCTACTACTGCTAATACAACTAGTACTATAATTGCTACAACTATTACTATTACTTCCCCTACAACCACTGATACTGCTGCTCCTACTAATACTCCTACTCCAGCTATTGTTACTACTACTACTACTACAAACCCTACTACTTCTCCTACTTGAACTCCAACTCTTACTATTACTGCTACTACTACTAGTACTATTGCCACAACGACAACAGCAACAGCTACTCTTACTATGCTACTACTCCTACTACTAATAGTACTAGTCCTACTACTACTACAACTACTCTTAACACTATTACTACTACTACTACTACTACTACTACTACTACTACTACTACTACTACTACTACTACTACTACTACTACTACTAATACTACTACACCTACTACTACTGCTACTATTACTACTACTACTCCTAACACACCTACAACTTCTACTACTACTACTACTATTACACTCCTATAACGACTACTACTACTACTGCTACTGCTACTACTACTACTACTACTACTACTGCTGCTGCTACTACTACTACTACTACTACTACTACTACTACTACTACGGCCACTACTACTACTACTACTCTGACTGCCACTACTACTACTAATACTAGTACTAATAAAACTACTCCAAACACTCCTACTACTACAACTACTACTACAACTACTACTTCTATTGGTCTTGCTATTACTAGTACAGCACTACTACTACTACGACTATTACTTTTACTACTACTATTGCGGCCACAACTACTACTACTACAACTTCTACCACTACTTCAGCTACCATACCTACTACTACTGCTGCTGCTAGTACTACTACAACTCCTACTAATACTACTAATACTATGGCTGTAGCTGCTGCCACTACAACTACGATTGGTACTACTACTATTGGTACTTCTGCTGTTGCTACTACTCATACTACTAATACGACTGCTTCTGCTATTGCTGCTACTCATACTTCTACTACTACTACTACTATAACTGCTATTACTGCTACCATGGTGACAGCTACTACTACGAGTACAACTACTACTGCAAACATAACTATAATTACTTTTGCTACAACTTTTGCTACTACTACTACCACATTCGCAACTACTACTGCTACTACTACTACAAATTTTTCTGCTACTTCGGCTACTAATACTACTACTACTATTGCTCTACTAGTACTACCACTCCAACTACTACTATAGCCATCACTACTATTGCTACTTCTACTACTGCTACTACTACTAATACTGTGGTTGCTACAGCAACTACTACTACTACTACTACTCCTTCTGGTTCTAGTACTACTACTACAGCTACTACTACTACTGCTAGGGCTACTACTACTACTACCGCTATTTCTTCGACTGCTACTACTCCTATTACTTCAACTACTGTTTCTACTACTACTATTGCTACAAATACCACTACTACTACTCCTACTACTGCTGCTACTACTGCTACTATTGCTTCTATTATGACTGCTACTCCTACTACCACTGCAACTGCTATTGCTACTACTACCAGTACTGCCACTACTCCTACTATTACTGCTGCTACTATTGCTACTACCACTACTACAGCTACTTATGGTGCTACTACTACTGCTACTGCTTCTATTGCTACTACTGTAACTCTTGATACTATTGCTACCGATACTAGTAATACTGCTACTTCTATTACTACTACAAATGCTACTAAATGTTGTTGCTTCAACTTCAACAACTACTACTACTACCACTGCTACTTCTGTTACTATTGCTAATGCTTCTACTATTGCTACTACTTTCACTACTACTACTACTACCACTACTGCTGCAACTACTACTGCTACTCCTACTTCTGCTGCTACTACTACTACTATTGCTACTCCTACAGCTACTCCTCCTACTACTACAACTATACTACTACACTTTTACAACTACTACTAGTAGTTGCTACTAGTACTACTGCCACTTTTGCAACTACTACTGCTGCTACTATAAATTCTGCTAGAAATGCTGCTGCCACAATTGCTACTCCTACTACCACAACTTCTACTACTGCTACTACTACTCCTACTACAATTGCTACTACTACTACTACTACAACTACCATTACTACTAATAGTCTCACTCCTACTACAACAACAACTACTATTACTGCTTCTACTACCACTGCTCCTACTACTATTGCTAATACTACTACGATCACTACTTCTACTATTACTACTCCTACTACTACTACCCCACCTCCTACTCCTACTACTATAACTACTACAACTATTGCTACTGGTACTACTACTACGGCTACTACTACTAATGGTACTGTCACTATTGCCACTCCTACTACTATGACTGCTACTGCTACCACTAGTTGTGCTATTACTACTACAACTACAACAACAACTGCTGCAACTACTGCTACTACTACTACAACTACTACTATTACTACTACTCATAATACTACTAATACTGCTACTATTAGTACAACTACTACTACAACTATGACTATTGCTACTATTGCTTCTACTAATGCTATTACTACATTCGCTAATACTACAACAACTACTACTACTACACTGCTACTACTAATACTACTACCACCACTACTACTAGTCTCACTCCTACTACTACTACCACTATGACTACTCGTAATGCTACTACAACTCAAAATACTTCTATTGCTGCTCCAATTACTACTACTTCAAAGACAACTACTACAACTACTACTATTATTACTACTGTTGTACAATAATTACAACTACCATGACTCCTACAGCTATAACTAATGCTACTGCTACTCCTATTACTACAACTACTATTGCTACTGCTACTACTTGTATTGCGACTCCTACAACTACTACTAATGCAATTGCTACTACTGCCATAGCTACTACTACTGCAAGAACTACTATTTCTATTACTACTACTATAGCTCATACTACTACTGCTACAACTGCTGCAAATGCTAATGCTACTGGTACCATTGCTACAGCTAAAACAACTGCTACTACTATTGCTATTACTACTATTGTGACTGCTAAAACTGCTACTATCTCTCCTACTACTACTACTACACCACCTACTCATACTACTACTACAATTACTACTGCTAGTCCCACCACTACTACTACAACTACAATTACTACTGCTACGACTGCTACTATAACTACTACTACTACTACTCCAAGAGCTAAGCCAAATGCTACTACTACTACTGCTACTACTATTGCAACTCCTACTGCTAATACTACTACTATTACTGCTAGTACTACTGCTAGTGCTACTACTACTACTACTACTTCTATTACTACCACTACTACTGCTGCTGCTGTTGCTACAACTATTGCTACAGCTGCTACTACTATTGCTACGGCTATTAATGCTACTACCATGGCTGCTATTCTTATTACTACTATTGCTACTGCTCCGGCTGTTGCTACTGTGACTACTACAATAACTACTACTACCACTACTACTACCCTTACCCCCGCTACTACTTCTGCTACTTCTATTGCTACTACTACACACAATACTGCTACTACTATTGCTACTACTGCTGCTACTGCTATAACTTTAACAACTACTACTATTGCTCCTGCAACTACTACTTCTGCGACTACTACTACAACTACTACTACGATTGCTTCTAGTACTAATACTATTACTACCAATACAACAACTACTCCCACTCCTACTACAGCCACTATTACTACAACTCCTACTGCTACTACTACTACTCTTACTGCTACAACAATTGCTACTATTACTACTGTTGCTATTGCTACTATGATTGCAGTAATAACTAATGCCAAAACTGTTGCCACAAGTACTGCTATTGCTACTACCAATATTGCTACTAGTACTACTACTATTACTGCCACTGCTACTCCTGCTACTATTACAATCAATTCTACTATTGCTCCTACTGCTACTATTACTACTGATTCAACTATTGCTACTACTACTACTTCTATTGCTATTACTGCAATAACTACTGCTACTACTATAGCTAGTAATACTACTAATACTACTACTACTACATTCTACTGCTACTAGTACTCCTACTACTGTGACTATTACTACTACTGCTACTGCTGCTACTACTACCACTACTAATAGTCCTACTACTTCTCTTACAACTACGACTAGTATGACTACTCGTACTACTACAACAACAACAATTATTGCTGCTATAGCTGCTACTACTCCTACTGTTGCTCCTACTACTTCTATTGCTAATACTACTACTAATACTATAACTACTACTGCTGGTGCTGCTGCTGCTACTACTAGTACTACTACTATTGCTACTTCTACTACTATTGCTACTGCTACTGATAGTAGTACTACTACCACTACTAATACAACTCCTATAACAACTCATACTATTGCTGCTACTAGTGCTCCAACTTCTCCTCCTCCCACTACTACTACTACTACTCCTACAACTACTACCACCACCACCACTACTACTACCGCAGCTACTACTCCTTCTGCTATACCCACAACTACTACTATTGTTGCTGCCATTGCATATGCTGCTACTACAACTGCTACTCCTACTACTATTGTGACTACTACTAGTACTACTACTGCAACTACTGCTACAACTACTACAACCCCTACTACTACTACCGCAATTGTTACTAATATTATAGTGGCTACTGTTACTACTTCTACTACTTCTGCAATAACTTCTTCTACTATGACTACTGCTGCTAGTCTCACTACCACTTCTAATACTACTACCCCTACTGCTACAAGTACTCATAATACTGCAACTACTACTGTTACTACTACTGCTGCTACTATTCCTACCACTACTTCTGCTACTACTACTACTTCTATTGGTACTACAACTACAACTACTGCTCTACTTGCCACTTTTGCTACTACTACTTCTACTACGACTACTATTACCACTAATACTACTATTACTCTCACTCCTACTACTACTACTACTCCTACTGATACTATTACTCCACCTTCTGCTACTACAGATCTAACTACTACTACTATTATTGCTGCTACTACGACTGCCACAAATATTACAGCTACTGCTACTGCTACTACAAATACTACTACTACTAAATCTACTGCAAGTATTGCTATTGCTAGTACTACTGCTACTACAACTACTAATCCTACTTCTACTACTACTCATAATACTGCTAATACTACTGCTATTACTACTACTACTACTACGACTATGACTATAGCTCTTGCTACTGCTACTTCTATTACTATTATCGTTAATACCACCCCTTCTATTACTACTACACTACTGTTACTACAACTTCTACCACTACTACAACCACTCTCACTTCTACTACTACTGCTGCTACGACTACTCCTACTGCTACTACTACTCATAATACTACTACTGCTCCTCCTACTACAACTACTATAACTACTACTATTGCTATTATAACTATTACTACTCCCACTACTCTTGCTGCTACAACTACTGCTACTATTAGTCCTATTACTACTACAGCTACTATTGCACCTCCTACTACTAGTACTATGACTCCTATAGCTACTACTACAACAACTGCTACTGCTGCAATGATGACTACTGCTACAACCTGTACTACTACTGCCACAACTATTGTGAATGCTAACGCTATTGCTACTATTGCCACTACTAATACTACTACTACAACTACTACTATTGTGACTACTACTACTACTGCTACTACTACTACCACTACTACTACAACTACTACTACAACTACTTCTACTCTTACTCCTACTGCTACTCCTACTCCTACTCATACTACTACTAATACTGCTACTGTTAGTCCTACTACTACCACTACTACTTCTACCACTACTATTACTACTACTACATCTACTACTACTATGACTACAACTACTACTACTAAAACTACTACAATTACTACTCCTATAGCTACTATAATTGCCATAGCTATCACTACTACTACTCCTACAACTTCTATTGCTAATAGTAGTAGCATTAGTAGTAGTAGTAGTAGCAATAGTAGTAGTAATAGCTATAGTATTAGTAGCAAGTGTAGTAGTAGTAGCTATAGTAGATGTAATAATAGTTATAGAAGGAGAACTAATAGTGGCACTAGTAGTAGTAGTAGTAGTAGTCATATAAGTAGTTTCAATAGCATCAACAGTAATAGTAATAGTAGTAGCAATAGTAGTAGCCACCGCAGTTGTAGTGGTTGTAGTAGTAGCAGTAGCAGTACTAGTAGTAATAGTTGTTGTAGTACTCGTAGTAGTAGTTTGAGAAGTAGTAGTAGTAGTAGTACTCACAGCAGCAGTAACAGTATGAGTAGCAGTGGCAATAGTAGCAGCAGCTATAGTAGTGGTCGAGGTAGTAGTAGTCATAGTAGTAGTGGTGGTAGTAGTAGTAGTAGAAGTAGAAGTAGAAGTTGTAGTAGTAGTAGTAGTAGTAGTAGTAGTAGTAGTAGTAGTAGTAGTAGTAGTAGTAGTAGTAGTAGTAGTCGTAGTAGTAGTAGTAGTAGTAGTAGTAGCTGTAGTAGTAGCCATAGGAGTAGTAGTGGTAGCAGTATTAGTAGGTGCAGCAATAGTAGTAGTAGGAGTGGTAGTAGTAGTAGGAGCTATAGTAGTAGCATAAGTCATAGTAGTAGTTATTGTATTATAGTAGAAGTAATAGAAATAGTAGTAGTAGTAGTAGTAGTAGTAGTAGTAGTAGTAGTAGTAGTCGGAGTAGTAGTAGTAGCTGTAGGAGTAGTTGTACTAGTTGCAGTAGTAGTAGTAGTAGTAATAGTAGCAGTTATTAGAGTAATAGTAGTAGTAGAAGTAATAGTAGTAGTAGTAGTAGTAGTTGTTGTTGTTGTTGTTGTAGTAGTTGTTGTAGTAGAAGAAGTAATAATGGTGGTGAAAGTAGTAGCAGCTGTACTCAGAGTGGTAGTAGTTGTTGTTGTTGATTTTGTCATCATTATTATTGTTGTTGCAGTAGTAGTACTAGCGAGAGAAATATTAGTAGTAGTAGTAGTGGTAGTAGTAGATGGTCTAGTAGTAGTAGTAGTAGTTGTTGTTGTTGTTGTTGTTGTTGTTGTTATTGTAGTAGTAGTAGCAGCAACAACAACAGTAGCTGTAGTAGCAGCAGTAGCAGATGCAGAAGTAGTAGTAGTAATATCTGAAGTAGTTGTAATACTAGTAGCAGCAGTAGTAGTAGTAGAAGTGGGAGTAGTAATAATAGTAGTAGTAGTAGTAGTAGTAGTAGTAGTATTCGTAGTAGCAATATTAGTTGCAGTAGTAAAAGTAGCAATAGCACTAGTAGCAATTGTAGTTGTGGTACAATTAGTAGTAGTAGAAATAGTAGCAGTTGCGGTAGCAGTTCTAATATTAGTAGTAGTACTGGTAGTTGTAGTAGTAGTAGCTGCAGCAGCTGCAGCAGTAGTAGTAGTGGTAGTAGTAGTTGTTGTTGTAGTAGTAGTAGTAGCAGTATTAGCAGTGCATAGTTGTAGTAGTAGTAGTAGGACCAGAAGTAGTAGTTGTTGTCATAGTGGTTATTGTTGTTGTAGTAGACATCGCAATAGCAGTACTAGCAGTAGCAGAAGCAATAGTAGTAGTAGCAGAAGCAGTAGGAGCAATAGTAGTTGTAGTCATTGTTGTTGTAGCAGTAGTTGTAGTTGTAGTAATTCTTGTTGTACTAGTAGTGTTTGTAGTAGAAGCACTAATAATTGAATAGTAGTTGTCACTATGGTAGAAGTAGTAAAAGTAGTAGTTATAGTAGTAGTCATCACTATGGTAGCTGTATTAGTTGCAGCACTAGTAGTAGTAGTTGTACAAGTAGTGTTATTAGTAGCGATGGTAGCAATACACATAGTAGCAGCAGTAGCAGCAGGTGTAATTGTAGTAGTAGCAGTAGCAGCTATAGTAGTAGTAGTAGTGTAAGTTGTAATAGTTGTAGTTGCAGCAAGAGCTGTAGTAGTAAGAGTCATAGTAGTAGTCGCAATAGTTGTAGTTGTTGTAGCAGTAGTCGTGGTAGCAAAGGTAGTAATAGTAGTAGTAGTGGGATTGGAAGTACTAGTAGTAGCAGCACCATTACTAGTTGTAGTAATAGTAGTAGTAGCAGTAGGAGTAAAATAGTAATAGTAACAGTAGTAGAAGTAGTAGTAGTATTGTTGTAGTAGTAGTAGTAGTAATAGTAATAGGAGTCATAGTTGAAATAGCACTAGTAGCCATAGTAGCAGTAGTTGCTATAGTAGTAGTGGTAGTAGTAGTAGGGGTAGGAGTAGTCATAGTAGTAGTTGTAGTATTAATAACGATAGTCGTAGTAGTGGTAGTTGCAGTAGTAGTAGTAGGAGAAGTAGTAGTAGTACCAGTAGAAGTAGTAGTAGTCGTAGCATTTATAGTAGTAGGAGAAGAAGTAGGCATTGTAGTAGTAGTAGTGTAGCAGTAGTACTAGTAGTGGAAGAAGTTGCTATAGTAGTACAAGTAGCAATAGTACTATAGTAGCAGTTACTAATAGTGCCAATAGTTGTAGTAGTAGTACTATAGTAGTAATATTAGTAGTATTATTAAACTATTACTACTTGCACTATTAGTGTTATTACTTCTCCTACAACTATTAATACCACTTCTACAATAACAACTACTACAACTACTGCAACTAATACTAGTACCGCTACAAATTCTACTTCTACTGCTACAACTACAACAACAAACAACAACAACTACTACTACTACTACTACGACTAATATGATTATACTACCACTACTCTTGCTACCACTGCAACAATAATAACAACTACTACTGGGACTACTACTGCGATTGCTGCTATAACTATTATGATTACTAACACCCCTAAAATAGCTACTACTACTGCTAATACTACTACTACTACTATTGCTACAAATGCTGCTACTTCTACTACTAGTACTACCACAGCTACTACTATGACTACTACTTCTACTACTACTTTTTTCCTACTACTAGTTCTTCTGCTACTAGTACTGCTACTACTACTACTACTATTGCTACTACTACTGCTACTACTACTACTTCTGCTCCTATTACTACTCCTACGATTACAACCACTACTGCTTCTGCTACTACCAGTACTCCTAATACTACTACAGCAACTCCTACTACTACTTCTACAATTACCACAACTACAACTTCTACTACTACTACTACAATTACTACTACCACTACTACAACTACTACAATAACTACCATTACTACTACTACTACTACTACAATAACTACTATTGCTACTGCTATAACTACTACTACAACCGCTACTACTGCTACTACTACTACTGCTACTACTACTGCAAAAGATATTGCTTCTACTACTACTACTACTATTATTGCTACTTCTACTACTACTGAGAAAGCTACTCCTATTACTACTACTACTACTGCTATTGCTGATGTTGCTGCTATTGCTACTGCTGCAGCTGCATCGACTACTACTTCTACTATTATTACTACTACTTCTACTACTACATCTGTTACTACTACTACTACTTCTGCTACTACTACTACTACTTCTGTTACTACTAATTCTACCACCACAACTACTACTAATACCACAACTTTGAATGCTTGGACTATTACAACAACAACAACAACAACTACTAATACTACTACTAGCACAAGCTCTACAGCTATATCTACTGCTACAACTATTACAAGTATTACTTGTACTAATAGGGTACTACCACCACCACCACTACTACTACTACTACTACTACTACTACTACTACTACTACTACTACTACTACTACTACTACTACTACTACTACTACTACTACTACGTCTACAACTACGTCTACAACTACTACTATTACTATTATAACAACTACTACTATTATAGCTACAACTAGTACTCCTAATACTCCCACTACAACTACTATTATTACTACTACTAAGATCAAACCAGTGGTTTTGGAATCGTTCCTGTTGGAATGGTTTTTTTGCTCTTCCTTTGTTCAAAGCAGGTTTAGAATCAATAAATCCCATCAGCTTAGCGATTACAAATGAAGCCATATGCTTGACCAGATTCTTTATTCTCTACTGAACCATCACATGAAGGGTATGGAACCTATTCGTATTCTGGAAAGTAAGGATTCTTTTCTTCCTTTGGCTTTGGCATTCTATTAGAAGGACAAATTGGATTCACTGCCAACTTTCTCAAATCTATTCTCTAGGTTATTACTCTTTCCATAGAAGGAAAGAAAAGATCAGAGTCATCGAAAAGGTATTCTCAAGCTCGTTAGAAAGAATATTGCTTGATTCACCGACTGATGCGGACGTGATCGCAGAGATAGTAGTTATTAGTTGATAGAATAGGGAAAAGAATGGATTTGGATCCCAATTAGATTCAGGAAGAATTTTGACCTGATTCCGTCCACTTCATGTTGTTGTGACGTCATCTTTATGTGCCTCTATTTATTAGTTTACCAATGACCCCCATGCTTTGAAAAACAAGTGATTCATTAAGTGAAAGATGCTAACAAAATAGTTAGAGATGCCATAAGCAATTATGTGATATGCTATTAAAAGCTTCAATTTGCTGCAGGAGGGTTCATCTTCTTTCCACATCCTCCCTTCCTCCTCTTGAGCGCAACATGGGGAGTGGAAAGTCATTTTTGGGGCATGCCTTTTTATATACCTAAAGTCCACACAAAGGGCCTTTTTTCAGGGATGATGTTCGCTCTCCAAATTTGGAGTTTCCATTTTTTTCAAAGGACCTCTATCTTCTCTTTCCCATTTGCCACTGAAAAAGTGCAACAAATCACCCTCTCGCGACACTTGAAGGTCTACTACTACTACTTCTACCACTAATACTATAACTACTACCACTTCTACTACTATTACTACTACTACTAGTACCCCAAATACTTCTACTTCAACTACTGCTATTACTGCTACTACTACTACAACTCCTGCTACTACTACTATTAATACTACTACCACTACTACAACAACTACTACTGCTCCTCCTCCTACTACTACTACAACAACAACAACAACTAGTACTACTACTATTACATGAATTATGATTACAATAACTACTACTACCCCTCCTACTACTACTACTCCTCCTACTAATACCACTACTGCTCTTACAATTGCTACTATTGCTACTATTACTACTACTACTACTACTACTACTACTACTTATACTATTAATACTATTACTACTACTACTACTATTACTACTACTACTACTACTACTATGACTACTACTATAACTACTCCTATTGCTACTACTATTACTACAACAACAACAACAACAACAACAACAACTACTACTACTACTACTACTTCTGCTACCACTCCTCCCGCTACTACTACTTTTACTACTACTACTACTATAGCTACTACTACAACTATAACTAGATGTAGTAGTAGTAGTAGTGGTAGTAGTACTCGTAGTAGTCACAATGATAGTTGTTGTAGAATTTGTAGTAGTAGTAGTAGTAGTAGTAATAATAATACTAGTGGTAGTTATTGTTATAGTAGTCACAGTGATAGTTGTTGTAGTAGGAGTAGTGGGAGTAGTAGTAGTAGCGGTAATAGTAGTACTAGTAGTAGCACTAGTTGTAGCAGTAGCCGCAGTAGTAGTTGTAGGAGGAGGAGTAGTAGTTGGAGTAGTAGTAGTAGTAGATGTAGTAGTAGTAGTTGCAGTAGTTATAGCAGCCATAGTAGTTATAGTAGTTCTTGTAATAGTTGTTGTAATAGTAGTAGTGGAAGTAGTAGTAGTTGTTGTTGTTGTAATAGTAGTAGTAGCATTAGAAGTAATAGTATGAGTGGTGGTAGTATTTGAAGTATTAGTAGTGGTAGTAGTAGTGCTTGTGGTAGTAGTAGTAGTAGTACTAGTAGTAGTAGTAGTAGTAGTAGTAGTGGTGGTAGTAATAGTACTAGTAGTAGTAGTAGTACTAGTAGTAGTAGTACTAGTAGTAGTACTAGTAGTAGTAGTACTAGTAGTAGTACTAGTAGTAGTACTAGTAGTAGTACTACTAGTAGTAGTATTAATAGTAGTAGTAGTAATAGGAGGAGTACTAGTAATAGTAGTTCAAGCAGAAGTGGTAGTAGTATTGGTAGTAGTAAAAAAAGTGGTAGGAGTAAGAGTAAAAGTAGTAGTGGAGGTAGTAGTAGTTGTACTAGTAGTAGCAGTAGATGGAGTAGGAGTAGTAGCTGTAGCTGGAGTAGGATTTGTAGTTGTAGTAGTAGGAGTAGTAGTAGGAGCAGTAGTAGTGGTAGAAGTAGTTATTGTAGTTGCAGCAGAGCTATAGTGGATGCAGCAGCACTAGTAGTAGTATAAGCAACCTAGTAGTAGTAGTAGTAGGACTAGTAGTTATAGTAGTAGTAATTGTAGCAGTTTTAGTAATAGGTATGGTAGTAGCAGTTGCAGTAGTGGTGGTAGTAGTAGTAGTAATAGGAGTAGTAGTAGTAGAAGTTGAAGTAGGGGTACTAGAAGCATTAGTAGTGGTAGTAGTAGAGTAGTAGTAGCTGTAGTAGCTATTGTAGTAGGGGTGGTAGTTCCTATAGTAGTAGTGGTAATCATAGTAGAAGTTGTAGTAGTATTAGTAGTAGCAGTAGTAGTAGCAACAGTAGTAGTAGGAATAGGAGCAGCAAAAGTAGTCGTAGTAATAGTAGGAGAGTATGGTGTTGTACTAGCAGTAGTAGGAGTAGTAGTTAGAATAGTAGTAATACAAATAGTAGTAGTTGTAGTTATTATAGTAGTAGTAGCAGCAGTAGTATTAATAATAATAGTTGTAGTTCTAGTAGTAGAAGTAGTAATAATAGTAGTTGTAGTAGCAGTCCTAATTGGAGTAGTAATTATTGGACTAGGGGTAGTAGTGGTATTTGGAGTAGTTGTAGTAAGGGGATTTGGAGTAGGAGTAGTAGTAGCAGCAGTAGTAGTAGTGGTAGGAGAAGTAATAGTAGTAGGAGTAGGAGAAGGAATAGTTATAGCCGTAGTAATAGAAGAAATAGCAGCAGTAGTAGCAGTAGTAAGTGCAGTATTAGTTGCAGTTGTACTAGTAGTAGAAGTAGTACTAGTAGCAGTAGTTGTTGTTGTTGTTGTGTTAGTAGTAGTTGTTGTTGTGGTTGTAATAGTAGTAATAGTAGTTGCAACAGCTATAGCGGAAAGAGTTAAAGTAGTAGTAGCAATAGCAATAGTAGTAGCAACAGTACTAGTAGGTGTAGTAGTTACAATGGTAGTGGTAGTTGTAGTAGTTGTAGTAGCAGTAGCACTAGGGGTAATAGTTGTAGTTATTGTAGTAGCAGCAGTAGTTGTTGTTGTCGTAGTATTATTTGTAGTATTAGTAGTAGTAGCAGTCATGGTAGTTGTAGTAACAGTATTTGTTCATGTTGAAGTTGCAATAGTAGCAGTAGCGGTTGTAGTAGTAGTAGTAGTAGTGGTCGTTGTAGTGGTAGTATTAGTAGTAGTAACGGTAGTATCAATAGTAGCAATAGCAGTAGCAGTAGTACTAGCTCTAGTAGTTGTCGTAAAGTAGTGATAGTAGTAGTAGTAGTCGCAGTAGCAGTAATTGAAGTAGCAATAGATACAGCAATAGTAGCATCAATAGTAGCTGTAGTACTAGCTATATTAGTAATAGTAATAGTAGTAATTGTAGTTGTACTAGTCAGAGTAGCATTAGTTGTAGTAGCAGTTGTAGTAGTCATAGCGGTACTGGCAAGAATAGTTGTAGTAGTTGTAGTAGTCGTACTAATACTAGTTGTAGTTGAAATAGTAGTAGTAGTGGTAACAATAGTAGTAGCAGGAGTAGTAGTAGTTGTTGTGGTAGTTGTAGTAGTAGTAGTAGTAGTAGTAGTAGAAGTATTAGTAGTTACCATTGCCAGTATTAGTAGTACTAGTAGTAGTAGTAGCAGTAGGAGCAATAGGTTTTATAGTAGTAGTAGTAGTAGTAGCCATTGTACTAATAGAACTAATAGTACCAATAGAAGTGGTAGCAACAGAAATAGCAACAATAGTAGTAGCACAAGCAGAAGTAGTAGCAGCAACAGCAACAATAGTAGTAGTTGAAGTTGTAGTAGCAGTCGTAGCAGTAGAAGCAGTAGCAATAGTAGTAGTTGTAGTTGTAGTAGTAGTTGTTATTGCTGTCGTTGTAGTAATAGTAGTTGTTGTAGTAGCCAAAGTAGTAGTAGTGGTAGTGGCAGCAATAGTATTAGTAGTCATATCAGCAATAGTAGTAATAGCAGCAATTGTAGTAGAAGTAATAGACGTAGTAGCAAGAGTAGTAGTAAAAGTAGTGGTAGTAGTAGTAGTTGCAGTTGTTGTAGTGCTCGTTGTTGCTGTAGATGTGGTAGTAGCAGTAGTAGGAGCAACAGCAGCCGCCGTAGCAATAGTAGTAGCAGCAGTAGTGGCAATAGCAATAGTAGTGGTCATTGTAGTATTAGTAATAATAGTAGTAGTAGTATTGGTAGCAGTAGCAGTAGTAGTTGTCACAGTAGTAGTTGTAGTAAGAGAAGAAGTAGTAGTAGCAGTGGTAGCAATAGCTGCAATAGTAGTGGTACTAGCTGTAGTGGTAGTCGTAGTAGTAGTATCAATAATAGCTACAGTAGTTGTTGTAGTAGTAGCAATAGCAATCGTAGTAAAATTATTAGAAGTAGTTGTTGTAGTAGTAGTAGTAGCAATAGGAGAAATTGTTGTAGTTGTAGTAGTAGTAATAGGAGGAGTAGTAGTAGTAGCAGAACGAGCAGTAGAAGTAGTAGTAGTAGTCATGGTAGTAATTCTAGTAGTAGTAGCAGCAGCAGTAGTAGCGGGAGTACAAGTAGGAGTGTTAGTAGAAGTAGTAGTAGTAGTAGTAGTAGTAGTAGTAATAGTAGTAGTCGTAGTTGTAGTAGTCGTTGTAGTAGTAGTAGTAGTAGTAATAGTAGAAGTAGTAGAAGTAAAAGCAATAATGGTAGCAGTAGCAGTATTAGTGGTGGCAATAATCATAGTAGAGGTAGTAGAAGTAGTAGGAGTAGTAGTAGTAGTTGCATTAGTAGTTGCGTTAGTAGTTGTTGTAATAGTAGCAGTAGTAGCAGTAGCGGTAGTAGATGTAGTAGTAGTTGGAGAAGTAGTAGTAGTAACAGTAGTAGTTGTAGTAGTAACAGATAGTAGTAGTAGAAGTAGTAGCAGTAGTTGCTATAGTATTTGTGGAAGTAGTAGGAGTAGTAGTAGTAGTAGCAACTATAGCCGTAGTAGTAGTGGTAGTAGCAGTTGCTGTGGGAGCAATAGTTGTAGTAGTGGTCATAGAAGTTGCAGTGGTAGTAGTATGTTAAGTAATAGTAGTAGTAGTAGTAGTAGTAGCATAAGTAGCTGCAATAGTACTAATAGTGGTAGTAGTGGTAGTTGTAGTAGAGAAAAATATGGAAAACTCACAGATAACTATTGAACCTTCCAATGCTTTTGCTCTGTGTTTCCTTATTGCTGCGTCCCCCTTCCTTTATAGGATGGAACTCCTTCTTTACACTAGCAGATGCGATAAGGTGGCATTTGCTTTATAGTACACATTACACTAGCAGATGCGATAAGGTGGTATCTGCTTTTTGGTACAGTACATACTTTACACTAGTAGATGCGATAAGGTGGCATCTGCTTTACAGTTCATACTTTACACTAGCAGATGCGATAAGGTGGCATCTGGTTTTTAGTACATACTTTACACTAGTAGATGAGGTAAGGTGGCATCTGCCCATCTCCTTTACACTAGCAGATGCGATAAGGTGGCATCTGCTTTTTAGTACATACTTTACACTAGTAGATGAGATAAGGTGGCATCTGCCCATCTCCCACCATGCTTCCATTGGTAGGGCTGCTACAGCTTGAAGGCTCCCATTCTTTGGACTGAATTGATGGTGAGGTTAACTGCCCTTTCGAGTTGGGCATCAATTTGCTTTGTTGAGGGATACCACTACCCCCAAAAGTTGTAAGTCGTACTTAACTTCAGCCATTCCTTGGTCTTCAAGGAATGTATTTCCCTAAGTTGAATGAGCGCTGCAAGGGCCTCCTGTGCAGCTTGCTACTCTAGATGCTAGATGTCACTTTTGATTGAGTCTTGGACATCCAGGCGCATTGGTAGGCATCCAAGGAGTCGGATGAGCTGCGTACAGCACACAACTCTTCCAACATTATTGCCAGTTGACCCTGTGCTTCCTTGTGAGATGTTACACCTACCTCTTGTAGAGCCATGGCTGCTAGGCTCAGCTTCTCCTATTCTTCCTTCGTCGGCCATCCTGAAAATATAACACAGTTAATTAATCTAGAAAGGGCGTCCGCCAGTTGGTTATCCCTTCCTTCAATATGCTCAAATTTGATTGTAACTCCTGTCCCTGTTATGTAGTCAGTGAATGCCATCCACCTAACCCTAGAAGTTTTGTTGTTGGAGGACTTATTGAAGAAGCTTATAATGGCCTGACAATCTGTTCTGATAGTTAATTCTTTTTTATCAAGATAGTAGATTTTTAGTGCCTCCAGTGTATTCATGACAGAACAAATTTCCGCGTCAATTGTGCATTTTGGTGGATTGAATTTCCCACTTGCATAAGCACACACCTTTTCTACTGACTTTAGGTCATACTTTTGCAGCTTCCATTTGCATATACCTTTCCACCTTCTATTCAGCCGTCTGCCTCAAGAATAATATAGCTGCCTTCAGGTGGTACCTCGAGGTCTGGCAACTTCTGGACGAGGCCTTTTATCTGTTTCACAAGGTTCCAATCTTGTGAATTCCATCGTCTTTCACCTGTTGGGCTTGTCTTTGCATATAACGGCCCAAGAAGTTTCCCCAAGTTTGGAATATAGCTTCGGGCATAATTGCGAATTTCCAACCAAGATCGTAGCCCTTTTACAGTTGTAACTCTTTCTCCTGAAAATTGGCAATCCGTTTAATTATATGAGGCTGCACTTTTACCTTCTGGCTTCCAATTACTGCCCCCAGAAATTCTACTTCTGGGACTGCTATCTTCATTTTAGTTGGGCTTAGGACTAACCCGTTCTTTTCACAAATTTGCAACATAACTTCCAGGTGTCTTACGTGTTGTTCCTCGCTTTCTGAGAAAACTAGAATGTCATCAATATAAACAGCAATAAATCCTTCAGTACCTCGGAAGCATCTATCCATCTTTCTCTGGAATATTGCTGGCGCATTTTTTAGCCCGAAGGGCATGACCAACCATTCATATAACCCCTCTGGTACCCAAAAGGCAGTCCACTCTATTGAGTCGGGGTGCATTGCAACCTGATGAAAACCGCTTTTTAGGTCAAATTTTGAGTAAATCTTACTGGTGCTTACCCTCTTTAGTATTGTGTTGATCCCAGGGAGACTGTACTGGTCTTTGTTGGTGATATCATTCAGCCTTTTGTAATTGAAGACCATCCTTTCCTTTCCTTTGATTTCTTGCCAAGTCTTCGGATCAATGCTTGTTCCAGAGTTGACAATTATCGCAGTTGTTCGATGCCTGCTTCTGCTGGGTCTTATCACCCCTATCACAAGCAATGCCTGCACATGTCTCTTAAATGCATCATGTAATTGAGGGGTAACATGCTTGAGTGGCTTATCTATAATAGTGAAATCCTGGTTCTTGATATCCAGCTGGCATACCACCTGGTTTTTTGACAACTGCTTTAAGGGATCATCACCAATATAGCCTGCCTCCCTAAGTCTTTGTATTAATGGGTCAAATTTCTTCAGAAAAGACTCCCTGCTTTTCTCCTGATTATAGTATACAGACTCCTTGATGTTAATGTACTCATCCTCCTAAAGATCTAGCTCCTCCAGGGCCACCGCCACTGCTGCTGTAGGAGTAGTATTAATGGTGGTTAGATTTTTATAGAAAGTAACCACACTACCTTCTATTCGTACCCCTCCTTGCATTGCCCTTATAAAGTTGCATCCAATGATCATTTGGATGCCTTCTCCTAGCTCCATCTTGGAGCTGTAGGTGTATCGAATTCTGAGGATGTTTTCCCCTATATACATTCTCCCTTGCTTCAGCTTTTTGTCAGCTGTTTGCTTTGAGTTAATCCCGCTGAAGTGGACAGTGAAACAATTCTTCTCCACAGCCTCCCTTGGAATGGATGCCTCATCTATGCAGCATGTGGTCATGCCAGTGTCCAGTATTGCCCTGACCTGGAACCTGGGAATTTCGGGAATTTCGAATTCCACCTTCATGTTGTATAACATATTTCTTACCATCTTTGGCCCCGATTGTTGCTGTGGTCCCATCTGCCCTGTCCTAGCGGCTTTGAGAATACTTTCCTGCATTAGAACATTAGCGTCTTCTTCTTGGATGCAAATTCCTTTCCCTTTAACCCTTGTGAGATCTTCAATTTCTAGCCCTTCGTGATCCTGCCGGAGTTCCTTTTCCAATTCTAAATCTTGTAGCTTTCCTTTATAGTGCTCCACCTCCCTTTTGAGGCACTTTATCTCCCCTTCGCACCAGGAGATATAATATTGCTGCTCCTGAATTAGCTGATGTGGAAAGAATGGTGCGAGTGCCGCTGGTGCAACTGGAACTTGCTTTTTGAAATAGTATGGACCACATAAATTGCATGCTGTTACTTTGCATTCTGTGTAATGAATTCGTGCCCTCTGCATCGACCTCCTTTTACAAAGATCTTTCAAGGACCTCTTGAATGCTGCGTCCTTGCATTCAGCCTCCAGGAACTTATAAGAAAAAAGTATCTTGGGCATTACTCCCGCCTGAACTCCTGAGTACTTTTGGTCAAACGCCTCCTTCATCATTCGGCCTAATTCTGTAGGCATTTTTAACCAAAATTTTTCAGATAGCTCAGTACCTATATAAACCCTCCCTCTTTTGGTTGCAAGCCTCATGTAGTCATTCATTTATTTGACAATGTTCTTGACATTGTCACATGACAGCCTTTCGAGGTCTCTATATGCTTCATCTTGAATGGCAGTAGATCCGATAGTGGGGTCTTCCAGTGTGAACACCCTCCTCATCTGGGATATTATATTCTGTGTACCTTCTCGCCCTTCTCCTGCTGAAATTAACCCCTAGTACTCCTCTCCATATTGCATCCTCCATTGAATCCATGTGAGCTTTTCTACTTCTCCTAGTAGATTCTCCATGTAGTCAAGTTTATCCCTTGCGTCGGTAAACCCCAAGCCTGCCACATGGTTTCTAGTGATAGATTCCCATCTTGAGAATACATCATCAAATAATCCCAGTTGTTCTGGGATCACAAGCAAGGCTCCCCCATTTTGCTGCGCCGAAGGTAGATTCCACATTTCATTGTTTGTTGCCCTCTTAAAGGCCCCTTTTTTGTATCCTTTGAACAGAGGCTCCTGTCTTGATGATGAAGGAATTATTGTTGCTGGAGGGTAACTTGGAGGTCCCATTGATGTATCTATAGGGGGTCTGTAGGGTGAAGTTACGATGCTTGAATATAGCATCTCTGATAGCTTTTTAAGCATCGAATATTTTAACGCCCCTTGAGGTTCCTCATCAACTTCATAGCCGGCTGCAATGATGTTACCAGAACATCTTCTTTTACTTTCTACAGGTGCTTCATCATCTGGGTAGGAATCCCAGATTGGCTCATCTTTCCTGGGATAATCATAGACTCCTGTGTGTACAAATTCCCCATTTTGGAGACTACTAAAGTATGTCTCTTCCCAGTCATAGTTTCCCCCGATGAGGAGTCCATGGACCGAGGTACAAAGGCCCCTGGGCTTGTATCTCCTGCATGGATCCTCAAAGGATTTTCCTGATCTTGGTGGGATTCAAATTCCTCCCTTGGTGACAGAGGGATTTCAGTCTCCCGGTACACGGCTATGATATGCTGCGATCGCACCTCCTCCTTGTCACTTTGCAATTCATCATCATTTTGCTTGTTGTTGGATGCCCTTGGCGTTGTGGTTGCCGCATAATTCCGGAAACTTAGAGCAATACTTGCATCAACCAGATTGCGGCTATTTACCTCTGCTGGCTTTATTGGAGTTGAGGCTTGTGCAGGCTTGATTACCCAGTTGAGTCCTTGGAGAGTTGTTGTAAACTATCTCCTCCCCGGAAGAGCCTTTGAACCATGGCTTGCCAAATATTCAACAACTCCTTGGACTTCATAGGCGAATCCAACATTAGGGGTGTTGGACAGTCTCCCAATGAGACCCCTTGTTATTAGGAGGTTGGCCTCACTATTTCGCCATTGTCCGTAGCCCCTGGTTTGGATAGAAACTTGGATGTTTCTAAAGAAATCCCCAATCGTTAGCATCATATCTGGAATAACATATACAAGTTGGCTTCCCTTGGATAAATCCACTTCCATGGTAGTCAATATGGACTGGTCCCCCAGCCATCTGTTATCCCTAAATAATATAAGGGATAGCGTGCCTTGTTCCTGCCTGTGGAGTGCTTGAATTCTCACCTGTAGTACGCCCAAATGGATGTACTGGAATCCGCTCTGACGGAGTTGATGAAAGCTTTCTTCTTGTATAAACATCCTCTCCTGCTGATTGCCATCGGTGCACAGGATGGGCTCCTCAGACCTATGCGTATAGACTCGATGGTGGGCATAATCTCGTCTTGTATGGTAAAGAACTTCAGTGGCAACTATTGATGCTTGTTCCCTCATGGATAACCTGAGCTCAGCCTGCGGGTCAATTTGTTGCTCTAGGATCTGCTGGGAAGGTGGCCTCCCTGCCAGGCGTCTCCCAATTCTTCTGGCCCCTTGCTGCATATTATGCAGGCGGCGTTGATTCCTTCTATACTCCCTGATTTGATCTTCGAACAAGGGTATTAATATTGATGCAGTCGCCTGATTTGATCTTCGAACAAGGGTAGTAGTAGTAGTAGTAGTAGTAGTAGTAGTAGCAATAGTAATTGCAGTAGTAGTAGCAGCAGAAGTAGTAGTAGTAACAAGTAGTTATAGTGGCAGTAACAGTGGTAGTAGTAGTAATTATGGTAGTTGTTGTTGTAGTAGTAGTAATAGATGTAGTCGAAGTAACCATAGTGGTAGCAATAAAGGCATGAATACTTATATAGTAGCAGTTGTAGTAGTAGCAGTTGTTGAAGTAGGAGTAGTTGCAGTTTCAGAAGTTTTAGTGCTAGGAGGAGTAATGGTTGTAGTAGTGGTAGCAGCATCGTAGTAGTTGGCATACTAGGAGTAGTAGTAGTTGTTGTGGTAGTTGTAGTAGTAGAAGTAGTTGTAGTAGTTGCAGTAGTTGTACTAGAAGTAGTAGCGGTAGTAGTAATAGTGGTTGCAGTCCCAGTAGTAGTAGTAGTTGTTGTAATATTAGCAGTAGTAGTAGCAATAGTATTAGTAGTAGTAGAAGTAGTAGCCATAGCAGTAGTGGCAGTAATAGTACCTGTAGTAGTCACAACAGCAGTAGTAGTGGTAGTAGTAGTAGCAGTTGTTGTAGTAGTACTAGCAATAGTAGCAGTAGTAGTAGTATCGGCCATAGTTGTTGTAGTAGTAGTATTAGTAATTGCAGCAGTAGTAATAGTAATAGTAGTAGTAGAAGCTGCAGTAGCAGAAGTAGTAGTTATTGTAGTAGTGGTTGTAGTAGTGGTAGAGCAAGTTGTTGCAGTAGATGCGGTAGTAGTAGTAGTCATGGTGGTGGTGGTAGTAGTAGTAGCATAACTAGTAGCAGCCGTAATAGTAGTAGTAGCAGCAGCAGTAGTGGCAACAACTGTGGTAGTGGTCATAGTAGTATTAGTAATTAAAGTAGTAATAGCAGTATCAGTAGTAGCAGCCGCAGTAGTTGTAGTAGATGTAGCAGCAGTAGTAGTATTAGTAGTAGTAGTAGCGGTGGTTGTTGTAGTAGTAGTAGCAGTGGTTGTTGTAGTAGTACCAGTAGTAGCAGTAGTAGCAGCAGGAGCAAAAGAAGTAGCAGTAGCAGTAGTAGCAATAGTAGTGGAACTAGTTGTAGTAGTAGCAGTTGTAGTGGCTATAGAGGCAATATTATTAATAATAGCAACAGTCACTGTTGTAGTAGTAGCAGTAGCAGTAGTAGTAGCATTTGTAGTAGTAGTATTAGTACTAGCAGTACTAGTAGTAGTAGTAGGAGAAGTTGTTGTTATTATTATTATTGTTGTAGTAGTAGTCGAAGTAGCAGTAGTAGGAGGAGTACTAGTAGAAGCAATAGTAGAAGTAGCAATAGTAGCAGTAGCAGTAGCAGTTGCAGTATTAGTAGTAAAAGTAGTAGCAGTATTAATTATAGTACTAGTAATAGTAGAAGTAGAAGAAGTAGCAGAAGTAGTTGTAGCGGCAGTTGTAATAGCACTAGTAGAAGAGTAGTAGTAGTAGTAGTAGTAGTAGCAGAAGTAGTAGTAGAAGGAGAAGTAGTATTACTAGTAGCAGTAGTAGTAGCTACTATAGTGCTAGTGGCTCTAGTAGTAGTAGCATTCATGGTAGTAGTAGTAGTTGTAGAAGTTGCAGTAATAGTAGTTGGAGAAGTAGTTGTAGTAGAAGAAGTACTGGTATTATTGGTATAAGTAATAGCAGTCGAATCATTGTGGCAGTAGCAATAGCAGCAACTATTGCAGAAGTAGTTGTAATTGTTGTAGTGGTAGTAGAAGTTGTATAAGTAGTAGTAGAGCTCTAGTATTAGTGGGAGTAGTAGTTGTAGTAGCAATTATTTTAGTAGTAGTAGCAGAAGTAGAAGCAACAATAGTTGGTGTAGTAGCAGTAACAGTAGTAGTAGTAGTAGAAGGAATAGTTGTGGTAGAAGTAGAAGTTGTAGTAACAAAGTACTAGTAGTAGCAGTTGTAGTAGTAGTACTAGTAGTGGTACCAGTAGTAGTAGTAATAGTAGTTGTATTTGTAGGAGTACTAGCAAATGTAGTACAAGTAGTAGTATACGTAGCAGCAGCAGCAGTAGTACTAGCACTAAGAGTAGGTGTAGTACGCATACTAGCAGCAGCAACTGCAGTAGTAGTAGTTATTGTAGTAGTAGTTATAGTTGTCGTAGTAGTAGTAACAGCAATAGTAGTAGTAGTAGTAGCGATAGTAGTAGTAGTAGCAGCCGTAGTAGTAGTTGTAGTAGTATTAGCAGCAGTAGTTATATACGTAGTACTTGGAGTAGCAGTATTCGTAGTAGTGGTTGCCATAGTAATAGTAGTAGTAGTTGTTATTGTTGTTGTTGTTGTAGTGTGGTAGCAGCAGCAGTAGTAGCAGTTGTAGTAGCAGTACTAGCAATAGTAGTAGTAGTAGCAGTAGTTATCGTGGCAGCAATAGCAGTTGTAGTTGTAGTTGTAGTAGTTGTAGTAGTAGTAGTAGTAGTAGTTATCATGGTAGCAATTGTAGTTGTAGTTGTAGTTGTAGTAGTTGCAGTAATAACAGCAGTAGTAGTAGTTGGAGAGGTAGTAGTCAGTAGTAGCAAGAGTAGTTGTAGTAATAGTAGTTATAGTCATGATAGTAGTAGCAGTAATAGCAGCAGCAGTAGTAGTAACAACAACAGTAGTAGTTGTTGTAGATGTAGTCGCAGTAGTAGTGGTAATAGGCAAAGTAGTAGAAGTATTAATACTAGTAGTAGTTGTAGGGGAAGTTGTAGTAGTAGTAAAAGTGGTAGAAGTGGTGGTAGTAGTAGTAGTGTTAGTAATATTAGCAGTAGAACTAGTGGTAGTAATAGTGGTCATAGTAGTGGTAGTAATAGTGGTAATAGTTGTTGTTGTTGTTGTAGAAGTAGCAGTAGTAGTAGCTTTAGTAGTAATAGTAGTAGTTATAGTAGCGAGAGTAGTAGTAGTAGTAGCACTATTAGCCGTAGTAGTAGTAGCTATTGTTGTTGTAGTAGTAGCAGCAGTAATAGTAGCAGTAGTCCTAGTTGTAGTAGTAGTAGTCGTAGTGGTACTGGTAGTATCAGCTATAGTCTTAGTAGTAGGAGAGGATGTTGTATTAGCATTAATAGCACCAGTAGTAGCTATGGTAGTAGTATTAACACTAGTAGCAGTAGTAGCAGTTGTAGCAGTTGTAGTTGAAGTGCTAATTGTAGTAGAAGTCATAGCAACCATGGTAGTGGAAGTAAAAGTAGTGATAGTAGCCCATAGTAGCAACAGTAGTAGTAGCAATAGTAGTAGAAATAGTAGTAGAAGTAGTAGTAGCAACAGTGGCGTTAGTAAGAGTAGCTATAATTGTAGTAGCTGTAGTAGTATCAATAGTAAAATTAGGTAGGAAAAGTAGTAGGTGTAGCAATAGCAGTAGCTATAGTCCTAGCAGTAGTAGTAGCAGTTGTAACGATACTAGTAGTAGCAGCTGTCGTAGTAGTAGTAGCAGTACTAGTGGAAGTAGTAATAGCAGTAGCATTAGCAACAACAGTGTTAGTAGCAGCAGCAGTAGTAGCAGTTGCTGTTGTAGTAGTAGCAGCAGCAGTAGTAGTAGTGATGGTAGTTGTAGCAGTGGTCGCAGATGTAGTTGTAGTGATATTAGTAGTAGTTGTTGTGGTGGTAATAGTAGTAGAGGTCTTATCAATTGTGGTAGTGGTAATAGCTATAGCAATAGTAGCCCGTAGTAGCAGAAGTAGTAGTAGTAGTAGTAGTAGTAGTGGTAGTAGTAGGAATAGTAGTGTTGGTGGTGGTCGCAACAACAGTAGTAGTAGTAGTAGTAGTAGCTGTAATACTAGTAGTAGCAATAGTATTAGTAGCAATAGTACCATTAGTCGGGGTAGCAGTAGCAGCAGTATCAATAGTACTACTTGTAGGAGTAGTAGTTGTCATAGCTATAGTAGCACCAGCAGCAGTAGTAGTATTAGTTGTAACTACAGCAATTTTTGCGGTCGTAGCTGAAGTAGAAGTAGTAGCAGTAGTAGTAATAGTAGTAGCGGCAATTGTCGCAGTAGTAGCAGTTGTAGAGACAACTACAACAGTTGTTGTGTTGTAGTAGTAGTAGTTGTTATAGAGGTAGCAGGAGTAGCAGCAGTAAGAGTGGCAACAACAATAGTAGTAGTAGCGAGTAGTAGTAGTAGTTGTAGTAGCAGCAGTAGCAATAGTAGTGGTAGTAGTAATAACAACAATTATAGTAGAAGCAGCAGCCATAGTAGCAGCAGTAGTAGCACAAGTAGGAGTAGTGGTAGTGGTAATGGCAATAGTAGTAGTGGTAGTAGTCATAGTAGTAGTAATTGTAGTAGGAGTAGTAGTACCAGCAACAGTTTATAATTGTTGTCGCAGTTGTTGCAATAGTAGTTGTTGTAGCAGCAGCAAAAATAGTTATAGTAGTAGTAGTAGTTGTTGTTGTTATTACTATTTTTGTTGTTACAATATTAGTATTAGTATCAGTAGTACTTGTAGCAGTAGTAGCAATAGTAATAGTAGTAGTATCAGTAGTAGTACTTGTAGCAGTAATAGCAAGAGTAATAGTAGTAGTATCAGTAGTAGTACTATAGCTGTAGTAGCAATAGTTATTATTGTTGTAGTGTTAGTTGTAGTGGTAGTTGTTGAAGTAGGAGGGGGCAGTAGTAGTAGTAGTAGTTGTTGTTGTTGTAACATAAGTAATAGAAGTACTAGGAACATTAGTAGTAGTAGAAGGAGAAGCACTAGCAGGAGCAGGAACTGTAATAGTATAAGCAGTAATGGCAGTAGCGGTAGTAGCACTAACAGTAGTAGCAGTAATAGTAGTAGCAGTAGTAGTACTAGTAGTAGTAGCAGTAGCAGTAGTAGTAGTTGTAGTAGTAGTAGTATTGGTAGTAGTAATAGTAGTTGAAGTAGCAATAGTAGTAGCAATTATAGCAGTAGTAGTAACACCAACAATAATAGTAGTTGCAAAAGCAGTAGTAGTCGAAAAAGTAGTAGGTGTAGCAGTAATAGTAGTAGTAGCAATAGTAGTAGTATAGTATTAGTAGCAGTAGTAGCAGTAGTAGCAATAGTAGTAGTAGTTGCAGCTGTAGGGGTAGTAGTATGATTAGTAGATGTTGTAGTAATAGCACTAGTAGTAGTAGCCGTTAAAGTAGTCATAGTAGTGGTAGCAGTAGTAGCCATAATTGCAACAGTAGTTGCAGTAATAGTAGCTGAAGTTGTAATAGAAGTAGTAATAGTAGTAAAAGCAGCAATAGTAGTAGCAACTGTAGTAATAACAGTAGCTGTAATACTAGTAGTAGAGGTAGTAGTAATAACAACAGTAGTGTTAGTAGGAGTATTAGTAGTTGTAGTAGCAGAAGTAGTAGCAGTAGTAATAGGAGTAGCCGAAGTAGCAGAAGTAGCAGTAGTCTTAGCAGTATTAGTAGCTGCATTAGTAGTATTAATAGTAGGAGAAACAGCAGCAGAAGTAATAGTAGTAGTAGTAGTAATAGTAATTATTATAGTAGTCATAGGATTGATGGTAGTAGTAGTAGTAGTAGCAGCAGTAGTATGAGAACTATTAGTAGTAGCAATTGTAGCAGTAGTAGCAGCAGTAGTAGTCAAAGTAGTATTAGTAGTTGTAGAAATAATAGTAGCAATTGTAGCAGTAGTAGCAGCAGTAGTAGTCAAAGTAGTATTAGTAGTTGTAGAAATAGTAGTAGTAGTAGTAGCAGTAGTAGAAGAAGTAATAATTGTAGTAGTAGTACGGGTAGTAGTAGTAGTAGTAATTATATTAATAGTAGTAGTTATAATTGTAGTATTAGCAATATTAGTAGTATTAGGATAAGTAGTAGTGGTACCAGTAATCGCAATAGTAGTAGCGGTAGTAGTAGTAGTAGTAGTAGCAGTAGTTTTAGTAGTAGCGGTAGTAGTAGAAGTAGTAGTAGTAGTAGTAGCAGTAGTAGTCGAAAAAGTAGCAGGGGTAGCAGTAGTAGAAGTAGTAGTAGTAGTTGTAGTATAGTAGAAGTATTAGTGGTAGTAGTAGTAGTTGTTGTTGTTATTGTAGTAGTAGCAGAAGTTGTAGTAGTAGTAAGATTAGTAGATGTGGAAGTAATAGTGTTAACAGTATTAGCCATTGAAGTAGTCGTCAAAGTAGTAGTAGTAGTAGCAGTAGAAGCCATAATTGCAGCATTAATAGTAGCTATCGTAACAGTAGTAGCAGTAATAGTAGTAGAAGTCGACTAGTAGTAATAGCTGTACAAGTAATAGTAGTAGTTGCAGAAGTAATAGAAGTAGCCGAACCAGCAACAGCAACAGTAGTATTAGGAGTATTAGTCGCAGTAGTAGTAGCAGTAATAGTAGTAGTAGCAGCAACAACAGAAGTAGTTGGAGTAGTATTTGTAGTAGTTGTTGTAATAATAATTGTTATAGCAGTTGTATGTGTAATTGTTGTAGCAGTTGAAGTAGCAGTAGCAGTAGCAACAGTATTTGTAGCAGTACTAGTAGTCGTAGTAATACTTGCAGTAGTAGTAGTTATAGTAGTAGTAGTAGTAGAAGGAGTAATATTAGTATTTGCAAAAATAGTAGTAGCAGTGGTGGTAGTGGTCGTAGTACTAGTAGTAGAAGCAGTTGTAATTTAAGAAGTAGAATTGGTAGTAGTAGTAGTAATAGATGTCGTGATAAAAGCTGTATTAGTAGTATTAGTAGTAGTAGGAGATGTAGTAGTGTTGGCAATAACCATACTAGTAGTAGCAATTATTGTTGCAGTAGTAGCAGTAGTTATAGTAGGAGAAGTAGTAGTAGTAGTTGTAGTAAAATGATAAGTAGTAGTAGTAGCAGCAGTAGTAGTGGAAGTAGTAGTAGCAGCAGTTGCAGTAGTAGTAGTTGTAGCAATAGAATAAGTTGTATTAGTAGCCATAACAGTAGTAGTAGCAATAGTAGTAGCAGTTATTGTAGTAGTAGTAGCAGCAGCAGAAGTAGTAGCTATAGTAGTAGCAGTTGTAGTAGTAGAATCTACAGTTGTAGTAGTAGTAGCAGGAGCAGGAGCAGCAGTAGTTGTAGTAGTAGTAGTTATTGTCATTATAGCAGTAATAGTAGCAATAGTACTATCAATAGTAGCAGCAGCTAATGCAGTAGTAGTACTGGCCGTAGTAGTAGTAGTAGTAGTAGTAGTAGTAAAAGTGGTAGTGGTTGTAGTAGCAATAGTTGTAGTAGTAGTAGTAGTAGTCGTCATAGCAAAGGGAGTAAGAGTAGGAGTACTATTTTGAGTAGCATTTGTTGGAGTAGTGGTAGCGAAAGTTGCCATCGGATTAGTCATAGTAGCAGTAGTAGAAGCAGTAGTAGCAAAAATAGTAGTAGTAGTAGTAGCAGCTGTCATAGCTGCAATTCTCGTAGAAGTAGCAGTAGCTGTAGTAGTAGTAGTAGTAGTAGTAGTAGTAGCAATAGCAACTGCAGCTATACTAGTAGTAGTAGTAGTAGGAGGAGGAGGAGGAGTAGCTGTAGCAGCAGTAGTAGTAGTTGTAGTAGCAGTAGTAGTGGCATTAGTAGTAGTAGTAGTAGTCGTAATAGTAGCAGTTGTAGCAATAGTAGTAGTAGTATTAGTTGTTTCAGAAGTTGGGGTAGTAGTAGTAGTATTGGTAGTAGCCGTAGTAGTAGCAGTGGTAGTTGTTGGAGTAGTTGTTCTTGTTGTGGTTGTCGTAGTAGTAGTAGTAGTAATAGTAGCAGTAGTAGATGTAGTAGCAGTCATAGTAGCAAAAGTAGTTGTAAGAGTAGTTCTAGTAGTAGGAGTAGGATGTTGTATTAGTAGCAGTAGTAGTAGTAGTTGGAGTTGTAGGAGTGGTAGGAGTAGCAGGTAGTCATCGAACTTTTAGGAATGTTACGAGTAGTAGTAGTAGTAGTAGTAGTGCTAGTTGTTGTTGTTGTAGTAGTAGTAGTGTTAGTATTAGTAGTAGTAGCCATAGTTGGAGTTGTAATAGTAGCAATTGTACTAGTAGTTGAAGTTGTATTAGTAGTAGTAGTTGTTGTAGTATTTGGAGTAGGGGTAGTAGTAGTATTTGGAGTAGTATTAGCAGTAGTAGGAGTAAGAGTAAGAATAGTAGTAGTATTAGTAGTAGTAGGCGTAGTAGTAGTTGGAGTAGTACTAGTAGTAGTAGGAGTAAGAGTATGAATAGTAGTAGTAGTAGTAGTAGTAGTAGTAGTAGTAGTAGTAGTAGTAGTAGTAGTAGTAGTAGTAGTAGTAGTAGAAGTTGTAGTCGTTGGAGAAGGGGTAGTATTAGCAGTAGTAGTAGTAGCATTAGTAGTTGGAGGATGAGTAATAGTAGTAGTAGTAGTAGTAGTTGGAGTTGTAGTACTACTAATAGTCATAGTAGTAGTAGCTATAGCAGTTGTAATAGTAGTAGTAGTAGTAGTAGTAGTGGCAGCATGGATTAGTAGTGGTTTTAGGATTGTTTGGAGTAGTAGTATTAATATGAGTACTGGTAGTCATAGTCGAAGTCGAAGTAGTAATAGTAGTAGTAGTTGTTGTTATAGTAGTTGTAGTAGTAGTAGTCATATTTGGAGTTTGGTTGTAGTAGTAGTAGTGTTAGTTGTTGTAGTAGTAGTTGTAGTAGCAGTAGTTGTATTCAGAAGGTAGTAGTAGTAGTAGTAGTAGGAGTTGTAGTAGCTCAAGTTGTAGGATTGTTAGGAGTAGTAGTAGTAGTCGTAGTAGTAGCAGTATTAATAGGACTAGAAGTAGTTTGAGTGTTAGGAGTAATAGTAGTATTAGGATTGGTTATAGTAGTTGTAGGAGTAGTAATATAGTTATAGTAGTAGTAGTTGTTGTTGTGGTAGTTGTAGTAGTAGTAGTAGTAGGAGTAATAGTACGAATAGGAGTTGGCGTGGTAGTAGTAGTAGGATATGGGTTAATAATAGTAGTAGTAGTCGGAGTACTAGTAGAAGCAGTAGCAATAGTAGCAGTAGTAATTGTTATTGTTGTTGTTGTAGTTGAAATACTAGTACTAATCGTAGCAGCAATAGTAGTAGTCATAGTAGTAGTAGTAGCACCAGTAGTAGTAGTATTAGTTGCAGTAGTAGTAGTAGTTTTATTAATATGAGTAGTAGTAGGAGTCGAAGTTGGAGTTTGAGTTATAGCAGGAGTTTTAGAAGTTGTAGTACTACTAGTGGGAGTTGTACTAGTAGCAGTTGAAGGTGTGGTAGTACTAGTAGTAGTAGCAGTTGTTGTAGCAAAGTAGTTGCATCAGTAGTAGTAAGAGTAGTAGTAATAGTAGTAGTAGTAGTAGTAGTAGTAGTAATATTAGTAGTAGTAGTTTTAGTCGAAGTTGTAGTATGATAGTAGTAGGAGTTATAGTTGTTGGAGCAATGGTAGCTGCAGTAGTAGTAGCAATACAAGTAATTGTATTAGTAGTTGCAATTATAGTAGCAGTACCACTTTTTGTAGTAGCAGCTGTAATAGTAGTAGTAGTGGTAGTAGTAGTAGTTGTGGTAGTAGTAGTCGGTGTAGTAGTTGTAGTATTAGTAGTAGTAGTTGTTGTTGGAATAGAGTAGCTATAGGAGCTATAGTTGTTGTAGTAGCAGTAGTAGTTGTAGTAGTCATAGTAGTATTAGTAGTAGTAGTAGTATTAGTAGTACTGGTGGTGGTGGTGGTGGTGGTAGTAGTAGTAGTGGTAGTGGTGGTAGTAGTAGTGGGAGTAGTAGTAGTAGTTGTTGTACTAGGAGTAGCAGTATTAGTTGGAGTTGGAGTAGGAATAGTACTAGTAGTAGTAGTCAGAGTAGTAGTATTTTTAGTAAGAGTTGTAGTAGGAGTAGGAGTAGGATTTGTAGTTGTTAGAGTAGCGGTAGTTGTAGCAGTAGTAGTAGTAGTAGTTCTCATAGTAGCAGAAGTACTAGTAGTTGTTGTTGTAGTAATAGTGGTTGTAGCAGTAGGAATACGAGTAGTGGCATTAGCTATGGCAATAGTAGTGGTTGTAGTAGTTGTTGTTGTAGTAGTAGTTGTAGCAGTAGTAGTAGTAACTATAGTAGTATGTGAGGTAGTAGTTGGAGTAGTAGTTGAAGTAGTAGTACGTGTGGTAGTAGTAGTGGTAGTTGTAGTATTCATAGTATTATTATTATTATTATTAGGAGGAGTAGTAGTAGTAGTGATAATTGTAGTAGCGGCAGTAGCTACAGCAGTAGTAATATTAGTATTAGTGGTAGTAGTTGTAGTAGTAGTTATTGTTGTTGTTATTGTTGTAGTAGTATTAGTAGTAGTACTCGTACTAGTAGCAGTAGTAATAGCAGCTGTAGTAGTAGCAGTAGTAGTAGGAGTAGGATTTGGAATAGTAGTAGATGTAGTATTAGTAGTAGTAGTAGTACTAGTAATAGAAGAAGTAGTAGTATTAGGAATAGTTGTTATTGTTGTTGTTGTAGGAGAAGTAGTAGTAGCAGTGGTAGATTAGTAGTAGTAGTAGTGCTAGAAGCAGCAGCAGCAGTAGTAGTTGCAATAGTAGTAGTAGTAGTAAAAGTATAAGTGGTAGTCATAGTAGTAGTAACAAAATCAATAGTAGTTGTTGTTATAGTAGCAAAAGTAGTAGTTGTAATAGTAGCATCAACATTGGTAGTAGTAGTAGTTGGAGTGTTAGGATTAGTAGTAGTACTTGGAGTAGTAGTAGTTGTAGGTGGAGTAGTAGTAGAAAAAGTAGTAGTAGTGGGTGTAATAATATATTAGTAGTAGTAGTGGTGGTGGTGGTAGTAGTATTAGTAGTGGGAGCAGTAGAAGTAGTAGTAGTAGTAGTACTAGCAGCAGAAATAGTAACAGTCGTGTTAGTAGTAGAAGTAATACTGATTAGAGTAGTAGTAGTAGTAGGAATGGTTATAGCATAGTGGTTGTAGTTGTTGTAGTAGTAGTAGTAGTAGTAATAGTAGTGCTAATAATAGTAGTAGTAGTACTAGTAGTACTAGTAGTAGTAGTAGTCTGATTGGAATAGTATTATGAGTAGTAGTATTCGTAGTGGTAGTAGTAGAAGTAGTTGGTGCAGTAGTCTTAGTTGGAGTTAGGGTTGGAGTAGTATTAGCATTAGCAGTGGTAGTAGTTATTGTTTCTACTGTAATAGTAGCAGTAGCGGTAGTGGCAGCAACTCTAGTAGTAGTCGTAGAAGTAGTTGTTGTTGTAGTAGTAGTAGTAGTAATTGTAGTGGAGGTAGGTGGTGTAGTAGTAGTAATAGAAGCAATAGTAGTAGTAGTAATAGTAGTAGCAGCTATAGTCACTGCAGTAGTAGGAGTGTTAGGAGTGGTAGTGGTAGTAGTAGTAGCAATAGTAGTAATAATAATCGTAGCGGTAGCAAGAGTAGTAGGAGTATTTGGATTAGCAGTAGTATTAGTAGCAGTAGTAGCAATAGTAGTAGTTGGTGTGGTAGTAGGAGTACTAGGATTAGTAGTAGTATTAGTAGCAGTAGCAGCAATAGTAGTAGTTGGTGTGGTAGTAGTAGTAGTGTTAGTATTAGTAGTAGTAGTACCCGTAGTAGTGGTATTAGTATTAGTATTAGTAGTAGTAGTAGTAGTAGTAACTATAGTAGTAGTGATACTAGTATTAGAAGTCGAAGTAGAAGTAGTAGTAGTAGAAGTCGCAGTAGTAGTAGTAGTAGTAGAAGTCGTGGTAGTAGTAGCAATAGTAATGGTAGTAGTTATAGTTGTAGGAGTAGTCGTAGGAGTAGTTTTTGTAGTTGTAGTGGTATGAGTATTAGTAGCAGCTGTAGTAGTACTTCTCGGAGGAGTTGGAGTATGAGCAGTAGTAGGAGTAGTATTAGTTGGCGTAGGGGCAGTAGTATTGGTGGGAGTTGTAGTAGCAGTAGGAGTTGGTGTAGGATTTATTCTAGCAGTAGTAGTAGTCGGAGAAGTAGTAGTAGTGGCAGAAGTAGGAGTAGTTGGAGTAGTTGTGGTTGTTGTTGTTGTTGTAGTGCTAGAAGTACTAGTAGTAGCAGCAGCAGTAGCAATACCACTAGTAGCAGAAGTGGTAGTAGTAGTAGTAGTATTCATAGTAGTTGTAGTAGTTATAGTAGTGGAAGGAGTAGTAGAAGTAGCAGTTGTATTAGTAGTAATGGGGTAGTAGTCTCAGTAGCAGCAGCAGCTGTAGTAGTAGTAGTAGTAGTAGTAGTAGTAGCAGCAGGTGTAGTAGTACTAGTAGTATTAGTAGTAGTGGTAGTAGTACTAGTAGTAGTAGTAATAGTAGCAGTAGTAGTAGCAGCAGCAGTAATAGTAGTAGTGGTACTAGTAGCAGTAGCAGTAGTTGTAGTAGTAGTAGTAGTAGGAGTGTTTGGAGTGGTAGTATTAGTACAAGGAGTAGTACGAGTAGTAGTCATAGTAGGAGCAGTAGTAGAAGTAGTAGTAGTCGAAATAGTAGTAATAGTTGTTGTTGTTATTATTTTTGTTGTTGTAGTTGGTGTAGTAGTAGTCATTTTAGAAGCAATAGTCATAGTTTTTGTAGTAGCAGTATTAGTAGTAGGAAAATTAGTAGCAAGAGTTTGAGTAGGAATAGTAGTTGCTGCAGTAGTAGTACTAGTCGGAGGAGGACGAGGAGGAGTAGTAGTAGTTGTAGAAGTTGTAGTAGTAGTAGTTGTAGCAGTAGTAGAAGTTGAAGTTGTAGTGGTCATAGTAGTAGTAGAAGTAGTAGCAATAATATTCGTAGTAGCAGTAGCAACAGCAACAATAGAAGTAGTAGTAGTAGTAGTACTAGTGTTAGTTGTACCTGTAGTAGTAGTTATTGTAGCAACAGCAGGAGTAGTAGTAGTAGGAGTAGAAGTTACGGTAGTAGTAGTAGTATTATAAGTAGTAGCAGTAGTTGTTGTTGTAGTTGTAGCAGTAGAAGCAGTAGTGGCAACAGTATCATTAGTAAGTGTAGCAATAGTTATTGTAGTAGGGGAAGCAGCGGGAGCAGCAGCAGTAGTAGTAGTGGTAGTAGTAGTCACAGAAGCAATAGTAGTAATAGTGTTGTACTAGCTGCAATAGTTGTAGCTGTAGCTGTAACTGAAGTTGTAGTTGTGGTAGTAATAGTAGCGATAGTAGAAATAATAGTAGTAGTAGCAGTAGCAATAGTACTAGTGGTGGTAGTTGTAGCAGTAGTTGTAGTAGGAGGAGGAGTAGTAGTAGGAGGAGTAGTAGGAGTAGTAGTATTAGTTCGAGTAGAAGTGGTAGTAGAAGTAGTAGTAGTAGTAGGAGGCGTAGTAGTAGTAGCAGCAGCAGTAGTAGGAGGAGTAGTAGTAGTAGTAGCAGCAGTAGTAGTAGTAGTTGTTGTTGTTGTTGTAGTAGTATTTGTAGTAGCAGTAGTCATATTAGGAGTGTAGTAGCAGTAGTAGTGGTCGTCGTAGCTCAAGTTGTAGGAGTGTTAGAAGTAGTGGAAGTAGGAGTAGTAGTAGTTGGAGAAGTAGCCATAGTAGTTGCAGTAGTAGTTGGACTAGAAGTTTGGACTGTTAGGAGTAGTAGTACAATTAGGAGTGGTAGTAGTAGTTGTAGGAGTAGTAGTCTAGTAATAGTAGTTGTAGTTGTTGTTGTGGTATTAGTAGTAGTAAGAGTAATCATTGGAATAGGAGTTGGAGTAGCAGTAGCAGTATGATTTTGGGTCATAATAGTAGTAATAGTAGGAGTACTAGTAGTAGCAGTATTAGTAGCAGCAGCAGCAGTAGTAGTTGTTATTGTTGTTGTTGTAGTGGAAGTACTAGTACTAGTAGTACTTGTAGTTTTAGTAGTAGTCGTAGTAGTAATAGTAGCAAAAATAGTAGTTGTAGAAGTAGCTGTAGCCGCACCAGTAGTAGTACCCATAGCAGTAGTAGTATTAGTTGTAGTAGTAGTAGCAGTTGTATTAGTAGGAGTAGCAGTAGGAGTCTATGTTGGAGTTGGTGTTATAGCAGGAGTTTTTGTACATGTAGTACTACTAGCTTGATTTGTAGTAGTAGTTGTTGTAGGTGTGGGAGTAGTAGTAGTAGTAGTAGTACTAGAAATAGTAGTCGGGGCATTAGTAGTAGTAGTAGTAACGAAAGTAGTTGTAGTAGTAGTAGCAGTTGTTGTAGCTGTAGCAATTGCATTAGTAGGAGTAACAGTAGTAGTAGTAGTAGTAGTAGTCATAGTGTTAGTCGAAGTTGTAGTATGAGCAGTGGTTGGAGTTGTAGTTGTTAGAGCAGTGGTGGCAGCAGCAGTAGTAGCAGCACAAGTAGTTGTAGTACTAGTTGTAATTGTAGTAGCACTACCATTTGTTGTAGTAGTTGTCGTAATAGTAGCAGCAACGGTAGTAGTAGCAGTTGTGGTAGTAGTAGTAGATGTTGCAGTTGTAGGATTAGTAGTAGTAGCAATAATAGTTCTACAAGTCATAGTAATATTGGTAGTAGTAGTGGTGGTGGTGGTGGTGGTGGTTGTCTTGGTAGTAGTAGTAGGAGGAGGACGAGTAGTAGTTGTACCAGTAGTAGTAGCAGCAGTAGGAGTTGGAGTAGGGGTAGTTGTAGTAGTAGTAGTAGGAGTAGTAGTGGTATTAGTAGGAGTTATAGTAGGAGTAATAGTAGGAGTTGTAGTTGTTGGAGTAGTGGTGGTAGTAGTAGTAGTAGTAGTTGTTGTTGTTGTAGCAGTAGTTCTCGCAGTAGTAGAAGTATTAGTACTAGTGGTAGTCGTATTGTAGTGGTAGTAATAGGAGTAATGGCATTAGCAGTAGCAATAGTAGTAGTTGTAGTAGTAGTTGTCGTATTAGTAGTTGTAGTAGTAGTAGTAGCAGTAGCATTAGTAGTAGTAACTATAGAAGTAGGTGAAGTAGCAGTAGTAGTAGTAGTCATAGTTGTAGTAGGAGCAGTAGTAACAGTAGGAGTAGTAGTTGAATTAGTAGTAGGGGTGGTAGTAGTAGTGCTAGTTGTAGTATTATTAGTATTATTATTATTATAATTAGGAGTAGTAGTAGTAGTACTAGCAATTGTAGAAGCAGCAGTAGCAGCAGTTGTAGTAATATTAATATTAGTTATGGTGGTAGTAGCAGTAGTTGTAGTCTTTGTAGTATTAGTAGTAGTAGTAGCTGAAGTAGTAGCAGCAGCAGCAGTAGTAGTATTAGTAGTAGTAATAGTAGTAATACTAGTAGTCATTGTAGTAGTAGGAGGAGGAGATGAATTAGGAGCAGTAGTTGGAGGTATAGTACTGGATTTGTGGTAGCAGCAATAGTTGTTGTTGTATTAGCTGTAATAGTTGGAATAGTAGTATAGTAGTAGTAGCGGTAGTAGTAGTAGGAGTAGTAGCAGTAGGAGTAGTAGTGGTAGCTGTAGTAGGAGTAGGAGTTGGGATAGTAGTAGATGTAGTATTAGTAGTAGTAGTAGTAGTAGGAATAGTAGGAATAGTTGTTGTAGTTGTAGTAGTAGGACAAGTAGTAGCAGTAGGGCAGTAGCAGTAGTAGTTATAGTAGTAGTAGTAGTAGTAGAAGTAGTCGTAGTTTTAGTAGTAGTAGTAACAACAGTAGTAGTAGTTGTTGTTATAGTAGAGGAAGTGGTAGTTGTAATAGCAGTAATAGCATTGGTAGCAGTAGTAGTTGGAGTGTTGGGAGTAGTAGTAGTACTTTGAGTAGTAGTAGTTGTAGCAGTCGTATTGGGTGTGATAGTATATTAGTAGTAGTAGTAGTGGTGGTAGTAGTAGTAGTAGTAATAGGAGAATTAGTAGTGGGAGTAGTAGAAGTTTTACTAGTAGTACTAGCAGCAATACCAATTGTAATAGTAACAGTAGTGTCATTAGTAGTAGTAGTCGTTAGAGTAGTAGTAGTAGGAGTAGTAGTAGTAGAGTAGTAGTAGTTCTAGTAGTAATAGTAGTACTTAGAATAGTAGTAGTCGTTGTTGTTGTTTTTGTAGTAGTAGTAGTATTAAGAGGAGGAGGAGTAGTAGTAGTAGTATTTGGAATTGGAATAGTATTGTGAGGAGTAATTGTCATAGTGGTAGTACTAGTAGTGTTTGCAGCAGTAGTGTTATTTGGAGTTGAAGTAGGAGTAGTAGTAGCATTAGCAATGGTAAGAGTAGACATGTAGTAGTAGAAGTAATAGCAGCAGCTGTAGTAGTTAAAGTTGTGGTAGTGGCAATAGCCCGTGTAGTAGTCGCAATAGTAGTAGTAGTAGTAGTAGGAGTATGAGTAGGAGTAGTAGTAATAGTAGTAGTAGTAGTAGTAGTAGTAGTAGTAGTAATAGAAGTTGTAGTAGTACTAATAGCAGTAGTAGTAGTAGTAGTAATAGAAGTTGTAGTAGTATTAGTAGCAGTTGTAGTTGTAGTAGTAATAGCAGTACTAGCAGTAGTAGCTGCAACACTAGGATTGTTAGGAGGAGTAGTAGTAGCAATAGAAGTAGTAGTAGCAGGAGTAGTTGGAGTATTAGGATTAGTAGTAGTATTAGTAGCAGAAGAACAATAATTGTAGTTGAAGTAGTAGTTGCTGTAGGTGTAGAAGTAGGAGCAGAATTAGTAGCAGTAGGAGTAATAATAGTAGTGTTAGTATTAGTAGTAGTACCAATAGTAGTAGTAGTCGTTGCAGTAGTATAAGTAAAAGTAGAAGTAGTAGTAGTAATAGTTGTGGTAGTAGTAGAAGTTGCAATAGTAGTAGTAGTAGTAGTCGTAGTAGTAGTAGTAGAAGTTGTGGTTCTAGTAGTAGTAGTAGTGGTAGCTGTTGTAGTTGTAGGAGTAGTAGTAGTAGTAATAGTAGTTGTAGTTGTAGTAGTAGAAGTAGCAGCAGTTCGAGAAAGAGTTGGATATGACTATTAATAGGAGTAACAGTATTTGGAGTAGGGGAAGTAGTGGTAGTAGGCGTTGTTGTAGCAGTAGGTGTTGTTGTAGGAGTTGTTATAGCAGTAGTAGTAGTCGCCGGAGGAGTAGTAATAGTGGCAGAAGTAGGTGTAGGTGTAGGAGTAGTAGTAGTTGTTGTTGCTGTAGTAGTACTAGTTGTACTAGTAGTAGCAATAGTAGTAGAAGTAGTAGTAGTCATCGTATTCGTTGTAGTTGTAGTAGTTGCAGAAGTGGAAGGAGTAGTAGAAGGAACTGTTCTACTAGTACTAATGTAGTAGTAGTCTTAGTTGTTGTAGTAGGAGTTGCAATAGTAGTAGTAGTAGCAAGAGTTGTTGTAGTAGGAAGAGGTGGAGTGGTAGCAGCAATAGTAGTAGTAGAATTAGTAGTAGTAATAGTAGTAGTAGTAGTAGTAGCAGAAGTAGTAGTAGTAGTAGGTGGTGGAGTGTTTGGAGTAGTAGTATTAGTACGAGGAATAGTATGAGTAGAAGTAGTAGTAGGAGCGGTAGTAGCAATAGTAGCAGTCGTAATAGTAGTAGTAGCAGCAGCTGTAGTTGTAGTAGTTGTTGTTGTTGTTGTAGTAGTCGGTGTAGTAGTAGTAGTCATTTTATTAGTAGTAGTCATAGTTTTGGTAGTAGCAGTAGCAGTCGTAGCAATAGTAGTAGTAGGAGTTGGAGTAGGTGTGGTAGTTGCTATAGTTGTAGTAGTAGGAGGAGCTGTAGTAGTAGCAGCAGCAGTAGTAGTTGTTGTACTAGTCATAGTAGTAGCACTAGTAGTAGTAGTAGTAGTCGTAGTAGTAGTAGAAGTTGCAGTAGTTGTAGTAGTAGTAGCAGTAGCAACAACGATAGTCGTAGTAGTAGTAGTAGAAGTAGTATTAGCAGTAGCAATAGTAGTAGTTATTGTAGTACCTATAGGAGTAGTAGTAGTAGCAGTAGAAGTTACAGTAGTAGTAGTGGCAGCAGCATCAGTAGTTATAGTAGCAGTTGTAATAGTAGTAGTAGTTGTTGTTGTAGTAGTATAAGTAGTAGTAGCAATAGTTGCATTAGTAAGTGTAGCAGTAGTTCTAGTAGCAGCAACTGTAGCAGCAGCGGCAACTGTAGTAGTAGTATTAGCAATAGGAGTAGCAGCAGTAGTAGTAGTGCTATGGTAGCTACGATAGTAGTAGCTATGGTTATTACAATAGTAGTGGTTGTAGCAGTAATAGTTGCAGTATTAGCAATAATAGTAGTAGTAGCAATGGTAGTAGTAGTAGTGGTAGTAGTTGTTGCGGTAGTAGTAGTAGTTGAAGTAGTAGTAGCAGTAGCAATAGCTGAAGTAGTATGAGTAGAAGTATTCGTGGTAGTGGTTGTAGCAGTAGAAGTAGTAGTGTTAGTATTAGTAATATTACTAGCAGTAGTAGTTTTAGTTGTAGTAGTAATAATAGTTGTAGTTGTAGTAGTAGTAACGGTACTTGTAATACTAGTGGTAGTAATAGCAGTACTAGCAGTAGTTGTTGTTGTTGTACTAGTAGTCATAGAAGTAGAAGTAGTGGAAGTTGGGGTTGGAGTCATAGTAGGAGTAGTAGCATTTGGGGTAGGAGTCGTAGTAGGACTAGTAGTATTTGGAATATGGGTAGTAGTCGTTGAAGGAGTAATAGTAGCAGTAGGATTTGGAGTACGTATGGCAGTAGCGGTTGTGTAGTAGTTGTAGTAGTAGTAGGTGTATGAGCTACAAGAGCAGCATCTGTAGTTGTAGTAGTAGTAGTTGTTGTATTCATAGTAGTAGTTGTATTCGTAGTTGTAGTAGTAATAGCAGTAGTTGATGGACTAGTAACAGTAGCAGTTGTACTTGATGTTGGAGTAGAAGAAGCAGTAGTTGTAGTTATTGTAGTAGTAGTTGTAGTAATAGTAGGAGCAGTAATAATAGTAATAGTCGTAGTTGTAAGAAAAGTAGTAGCACTAGTAGTAGTTGTTGTGGCCGTTGTGTACTAATAGCAGCAGTAGTAGTAGTAGCAGAACTGGTAGTAGTAGTAGTTGTTGTAGTAGTAGTATTATTAGTAGTAGCATTTGTAGCAGTGGTAGCAGGACTAGTAGTAGAAGTAGCTATAGTAGTAGTAGCAGCAACATATGTGCAGTAGTAGTAGTATTAGTACCAGCAGCGACAGTACTAGTAGTAGTAGTATTAGTAGTAGTAGTAGTAGTAGTAGTATTGTTTGTAGTACTATTAGCACAAGTAGTAGTAGTAGTAGGAACGGTACTAGTAGTAGTAGTAGTAGGAACGGTAATAGTAGTAGTAGTAGTAGGGACGGTAACAGTAGTAATAGTAGTAGGGGTAGTAGTATTAGTTATAGTAGTAGCAGCAGTAGTGGTAGTAGTAGTAGTAGGAGTTGTAGTCATAGAAGTTGTAGGAGTGTTATGAGTAGCAAGTAGTCGCAAAAGTCGAAGGAGGGTTAGTAGTAGTAGTAGAAGGATTAGTAGTAGTAGTAGTAGTAGTCGTAGTTGTAGTAGTAGTAGTAGTAGATGGAGTAGGTGCGTTAGTATTAGTAGTTATAGTAGTGTTAGTGTTATTATTAGAAGTAGTAGTTGCAGTAGAAGTAGCAATTGTACTAGTTGTAGTAGTAGTAGTTGTTGTTGTTGTTGTAATTGTAGTAGTAGTTGTTGTTGTTGTTGTCATAGTGGTGGCGGAAGTAGTACCAGTAGTACTAGTTGGAGTTGGAGTAGGAGTAGTAGTAGGCATAGTAGTAGTTGGAATAGGGCTTGTAATAGTAGCAGGAGTACAGCAGTAGTTGTTGTAGTAGGAGTAGTTGTAGTAGTAGTAGTGGAAGTCGGAGGAGCGATAGTAGTAGCAGTAGCAGTAGTAGTAGCAGCAGTAGTCATAGTAGTAATAGTAGTAGTAGTTGTAGGTGTAGTAGCAGTTGTAGGTGTAGTCGTAATAGTAGTAGTAATTGTTGGAGTAGTAGTAAGAGC
>RXID01015623.1:0-10150 GCA_005019695.1 Trichopus zeylanicus subsp. travancoricus | reverse complement strand
TAGTAGTAGTAGTAGTAGTTGTAGCAATAGTTATATTCGCAATAGTAGCGGTCGTAGGAGAAATAATGGTAGTTGTTAATGTTGGAGAAGTTGTAGTAGTTGTTATCGTAGTAGTTGTACTTGTATTATTAGTAGTAGCAATAGTAGTAAAAATTATCATAGTAATTGTAGTAGTAGAAGTAGTCATAGCGGTAGAAGTAGTTGTAGAAGTAGTCACTGTACTAGTAGAAGTAGTAGTAGGAGCTATAGCATAATTAGTAGCAGCCGCAGTAGTAGTGGAAGTAGTTGCAGTAGCACTAGTCTTAGCAGTAGTAGGAGTACTAGAAGCCGCAGCAGCAGCAGCAGTAGCAGCAGTTGTAGTAGTAGTGGTAGATGTTGGAGTAGCAGCAATAACTGTAGCAGTTGTACCAATACTAGAAATAATTGTAGTAGCAGTAGCTGAAGCAGTAGTAGTAGAAGTAGTAGTCGTATTTGTTGTAGCAGCATCAGCAGTAGTAGTAGTCGTAGTTGTAATAGTTGTAGTAGTAGTCATAGAAGTAGCAGTATTAGCAGTAGTAGTGGTAGTAGTAGTAACAGAAGCTGTACCAGCAGCAGTAGTAGTGGCAGTTCTAGTAGTAGAAGTTGTAGTAGTAGTAGTGGTAGGAGTACCAGAAGTAGCTGTCATAGTAGGAGTGGTAGAAGTAGTTGTGGTAGTGGTAATTGTAGTAGTAATAGCAACATTAGTAGTTGTTGTAGTAGTAGTATTAGCAGCAAAACTATTAGTAGTGGTAGTAGTATTAGTAGCAAAACTATTTGTAGTGGTAGTAGTATTAGTAGCAAAACTATTTGCAGTGGTAGTAGTAGTTGTTGTAGCAGCAATAGTAATAATTATCGTAGTAGTAGCTATTGTAGCAGAAGTATTAGCATTAGTAGTAGTGGTAGGAGTGGCAGTAGTTGCAGTTGGATTAGTTGCTACGGTAGCAGCTGCCGCAGCAGTAGTAGTAGTATTTGTAGTAGTAGTAGTAGCAGTAGTATCAGTGGTAGTAGTAGTAGCAGTAGTAGCAGTAGTAGTACTAGCAGTAGTACTAGTAGTACGAATGTAGCAGTAGTAGTAGCAGTAGTACTCGTAGTACGAATGTAGTAGTAGTAGTAGTAGCAGTTGTGGTTCTAGCAGTATGCGCAACAACATTAGTAGTAGTTGTTGTAGTAGTAATAGCAGCAGTAGCCGTAGAGGAAGTTATAATAATAGTTGTAATGGTAGTAGTAGTAGTAGTAGGATTAATAGTAGTAGTAGAAGTAGTAATAGTTGTTCTGATTAGAGAAATAGTATTAGTAGTAGTAACAATAGTAGTTGTTGTAGTAGCAGCAGCAGCAGTAGTAGAAGCAGCAGTAGCGATAGAAGCAGTAGTCGCATTAGTCGTGGTATTATCAGTATTAGCAGTAGCAATAGTAGCGGTGGTAGCAGTAGTAGTAGTAGTTGTGGTACTAGCAGTTGTAGTAGTTGTAGTGGTTGTTGAAGTAGTAGTAGTAGCAGTAATTGTAGTAGCAAATGTAGCAGTGGTAGTAATAGTAGTCGCAGTAGCAGTAGTAGCATAAATAGTAGTAAGAGTACTAGTAGTAGTAGTAGTCGTAGTAGTAGCCATTTTAGTAGCAATAGTTGTTGTAGTAGTTGTTGTCTTAAGAGTAGCAGTTGTAGTATCTGTTGAGTAGTAATCGCTATGGTAGTAGTAGCCAAGTAGCAATAGTAGCAACAGTAGTAGTAGTAGCAATAGCGATAGTGGTGGTAGTAGTAGTTGTTGCAGTACTAGCAGAAATAGGTGTAGTTGTAGCTATAGTAGTAGTAGCAGTAGTGCAGTAGTGATGGTCATAGTTGAAGTAGAACTAGTAGTAGCAGTAACAATAGCAACTGTAGTAGTAGTAGCAGTAGTAGTATTATGAGTAGGAGAATTTGTAGTAGTAATTGTAGTAGTAGCTGCAGCAATAATAGTAGTAGTAGTAGTCATTGTAGTAGTAGTAGTAGCCGTAGTAGTAGTAATGGTAGTAGTACTAGTTGTAGTAGTAGTATTTGTTGTTGTTGTTTAATACTAGTAGTAGCAATAGTAGTAGAAGTAGTAGTAGTTGTGGTAGCAACAGGACTAGTTGCCATAGTTGCAGTAGTTGTAGTAGTAGTAGTAGTAGTAGGAAAACTAGTTGTAGTAGTTGTACTAATAGTAGTAGTAGTAGTAGTGCAAGTAATTGCCGTAGTAGTCATCGTTGCACTGGTGGTTGTAGTAGTAGTCATAGTTGTGGCTTTAGTAGCAAAAGTTATAGTTACAGTAGTTGTAGTAGTAGTTGCAATAGTAGGTATCATAGTGGTAGCAGTCGTAGTACTCGCAGAAGTAGATATCGTAGTAGCAGTGGTCGTCATAGCAGTAGTGGTAGGAGTAGGAGTAGTAATATTAGTAGTTGTGCCGCCAATCATTGTTGTAGTAGTAGCAATAGTAGTAGGAGAAATAGTAGTAGGTGCAGTAGTAGTACTCGCAGTAGCAGTAGTAGTTGTAGTTGTAGTAGTAGAAGTAGTAGTAGTAGTAGTAGCAATTGTTGTAGCAGTCACAGCAATAGCTGACGTAGTAGTAGTAGTAGTAGTAGTAGTAGAAGCGGTTGTAGAAGTAGTAGTAGTAACTGTAGTAATAGAAGTAGCAATAGCAGCAGCAGTAGTAGCAGTCGTAGTAGTAGTAATAAGAGTAGTAGTAGTAGTACTAGCAGTAGTGGCAATAGTAGCGATTGTAGCAACAACAGTTGTAGCAGTGGTAGCGGCAGCAGCAATAGAAGTAGTAGCAGTTGTAACAGTAGTAGCATTAGTTGCAGGAGTCATAGCAATAGTCATAGTAATACTAGAAGTAGCATTAGTAATGGTAGTAGTAGTAGCAGTTCTAGCTGTAGCAGTAGAGCTATAGTGGTAGTAGTAGTAGTTGTTGTAGTAGTCATAGTAGTAGTAGCAATAGTAGTTGTAGTAGCGGAAGCAGAAGTAGCAGCAGCAGTAGAAGTAGCAGAAGAAGTAGTAGTTTAGTAATAGTAGTACAATAAGAAGTAGTAGTAGTAGTAGTAGTAGTAGTAGTAGTAGCGTTAGTAGCAGTAGTAGTGTCAATAGTAGTAGTAGTAGTAGTAGAAGCAATAGTAGTTGCAGAAATAGTGGCAGAATTAGCTGTAGCAGTAGTAGCAGTAGCAGTAGTAGAAGTGGCAGTAGTTAGAGCAGAAGTAGTAGCAGAAGTAGCGGTAGAAAAAGTAGCTATAGTAATAGCAGTAGCAGTAGTAATTGTTGTTGTAGTTGTAGCAGCAGTAACAACAATAGCAGCAACAGCTACAGTAGCAGTAGTAGTAGTAGTGATTATTGTTGTTGTTGTTGTAGCTATAGTAGTTGTAGCAATAGTAGCAATGGTAGTAACAGTTGCCATAGTAGTAGCAATTGTAGTTGTAGTAGCTGTTGTAGTATGAGCAATAGTTGTAGAAACTGGATTAGTAGCAGCAGTAGTAGTATTAGCAGTTGTAGAAGTGGTAGTAGTAGTTGTGGTAGTTGTAGTAGCAGTAGTTGCAATAGTAGTTGTACTAGTGGCCGAAGTAGTAGTAGTAGTTAGAGTTAGAATAGTTGTAGTGGCAACAGCAGCAGGAGCAATAGCAGTCATTGCAGGAGTATCTCCAGTAGTTGTAGTGGTAGTAGAACTAGTAGTAGAAGTAACAGTAGTAGTTGCAGCTATAGTAGTCGTAGTAGTAGTCGCAGTTTTAGTAGTAGTAGCAGAAGCAACAATAGTAGTAGCAGTAGGAGAAAGAGAAGTAGTAGTTGTTGCTCGAGTTGTACCAGTAAAGGTAGTAGTAGTAGTAGCAGCAGCAGCAGTAGTAGCAGTAGTAGTAGTCGTGATTGTAGTTGTAGTTGTAGAAGTGGTAGGAGAAGTAGTAGTAGTTGTACTAGTTCCATAAGTAGTATTAGTAGTAGTTGTTGTAATAGAAGTCGTAATAGCAATAATCATAGTTGTAGCAGAAGTAGTCGTAGAAGTACTATCAGCAATAGTAGTAGCAGTAATAGCATTAATAGTAGAGCTAGTAGTAGCTGTAGTAGTAGTAGTTATAGTAACAATTGGAGTAGCAGTTGTAGTAGCAATTGTAGTAGCAGTAGTAGTAGCAATAGTTGTAGCAGAAGTAGTTGTGGTGGCAAAATAAGTAGTAGCAGAAGTAGTAGTAGTAGTAGAAGTAGCAGTAGTAGCATTAATAGTAGAACTAGTAGTAGCTTTAATCTTAGTAGCTATAGTAGTAGTAGTAGTTGCAGTTATTGTAGCAGTTGTAGTAGCAGTAGTTGTTGTTGTTGTTGTAGTAGAAGTAGTAGTAGTAGTCGCAGCAATAGTAGTAGTAGTACCAATAGTAGTAGTAGTAGTAGTAGCAATAGTAGTAGTAGTTGTTGTAGTAGCATGGGTAGTAGTAGAAGTTGTAGTAATAATAGAAACAGCAGGAGTAGTAGTAGTAGTAGCAGTAGTAGCGGGAGTAGTAGTAGTAGCAGTAACGACAATAATAGTAGCCGTGGTAGTAGCGTATTATTAGTAGCAGTAGTAGTAGTATAATTGTTAGTAGTAGTTAATAGTAGCAGTTAGAAGCACTAGTAGCAGCAGCAGTAGTATTAGTAGTATCGACAAAGGTAGCCATAGCAGCAGTAGCAGTTGTATAAGTCATAGTAGTAGTCTTATTAGCAGGAGCAGTAATAGCAGTTGTAGCAATAGTAGCACCAGCAGCGGTGGTAGTACTAGGAGAAGTTGTAGTGGTTGTTCTTGTAGGTTAGGTAGTAGTAGTTATTGTTGTTGTCGTAGTAGTCGTCATAGTAGTGCTAGTAGTAGTTGTCATAGTAATAGAAATAGTGGTAGCAGTAGCAGAAGTAAAAGTAGCAGTAGCAGTTGAAGCAGCAGTAGAAGTAGTAGTAGAAATAGTAGTAGCAGTTGCAATAGTAGAAGTAGTAGCTATACTAGTAGTGATAGTATTAGCGGTAGCAGCTGTAACAGTAGTAGTAGTAGCACTAGTTGTAGAAGCAGTGGTAGTAGTAGTTGTTGTAATAGTTGAAGTGCTAGTAGCAGCTGTAGCAGTAGTAGTAGTAGCTATAGTAGTAGTAATATAAGTAGGAGTGGTAGCAGCAATTGCAGTAGTAGTAGCAGCAGTAATTGTAATAGTAGTAGCAGTAGCTGTAGGAGTAGTACAAATAGCAGTAGCCGTATTTGTTGTAGCAGTAGTAGTACTGGCAGTAGTAGCAGTAGTAATAGTATTAGTAGTAGTAGCAATAGTAATAGAAGTCGTAGTAGCAATAGTTGTAGTGGTAGCAGAAGTAGTAGTAGTAGTATCAGTAATAGTAGTAGCAGCAGTAGCATTAATAGTTGAATTAGTAGTAGTTGTACTAGTACTACGGTAGTAGTAGTTGTAGTAGTAGCAGTTGTAGTATCCATAGTAGTAGCTGTAGTTGTAGCAAAAGTAGTAGTAGTAGCAGAACTAGTACAAGTAGCAGAACTAGTAATTGTACCAGAAGTAGCAGTAGTAGCATTAATAGTGGAACTAGTAGTAGTTGTACTAATAGCAGCAGCAGCAACAGTAGTAGTAGCTGTGGTAGTAGCAATTGTAGCCGAAGCAATAGTGGTAGTAGTTGTAGCAGAAGTAGTAGTAATAGCAATGGTAATAGTAGTTGTTGTTGTTGTAGTAGTAGCATTAGTAGTAGCAATAGTTATAATAAAAGTAGTGCTAGTAGCAATAGTTGTAGTAGTAGTAGTAATGGCAAAACGAGCAACAACAATAGTAGTGGTAGTAGTAACAGAAGTAGTAGTAGTAGTACCAACAGTAGCAGTAGTAGTATTTATAGTCGTATTAGTAGTACTAGTACTAGTAGTTCTACTTATCGTAGTAGCAACAGTAGTAGTTGTAACAGTTATGGCAGTAGTAGTGCTAGTAGAAGCAGCAATGGAAGTAGTAGTTGTAGTAGCAGTAGCAATAGTAGTAGTAGTAGTAGTAGTATTAGTAGTAGTAGTTGTTGTTGTAATAGTAGTAATAGTTGTACTACTCATAGGATTGGAAGTAGCAGTAGTAGTAGTGGGAGTAGTGAAAGTAGTAGTAGTGGTAGTAGTTGTCATAGTAGTACTAGTGGTTGTAATGGTAGTAATAGGAGTAGTAGTGGTTGTAGTAATAGCAGTAGCAGTAGTAGCAGCAGAAGTAGAAGTAGCAGCAGTAGTAACATTAGTAGTAGTGTCAAAAATAGTACTACTAGTAGCAGTGTAGTAGAAGTAGTAGTAGTCGTAGTAGTATTAGAAGAAGAAGTAGTAGTCGTAGCAATAGTAGTAGTAGTAGAAGTAGTAGTAGTGGTAGAAGTAGAAGCACCACTCGTAGCCATTATGGTAGTTGCAGTAGAAGTTGTAGCAATTATACTACTACTTTTGCTACTACTAATGCTACTACTTCTACGGTTAGTACTACTACTACTACTACTTATGCTGCTACTACTATTGGTACGACTAATACTACTACTATTGTTAATACTATTGCTACTACTTCTGTTGCTACTGCTACTCGTAATACACCTACCAAAACTACTACTATTACTAATAGTACTACTACGATTACTACTACTACTACAATTTATACTACTACTATTATTTCAACTACTTCTACTACTACTACTACTACTACTAGTCCTACTACTATTACTAGTATTACTATTGCAAAATACTACATCTACTTCTACTTCAACTAGTACTACTATAGCTGTTGCTGCCGCTAATGCTGCTTCTACTACTGTTACTATTACTATTGTTGCTACTATTATTGCTACTACTACTGCTATGATTACTACTGCAACTACTAACCCGGCCACGAGTGTTGCTGCAACTTCTACAACTACTACAACTACTACCGCTACTACTACTACTATGACTGCTACTACTACTACTATCACTATTGCTACACTACTACTGACAACTACTATACTACTGCTGCTAATACTAGTACTACTTTTACTACTACTACAACAACTATTACTATTAATGCTATTGCTACTACTATTGCTACTACTGTTACTAGTACTACTGCTACTACTTCTACCACTACTACCACTAACTACGACTACAACTGCTACTACTACTAGTACTGCGTCTACTAATACTACTTCTACTGCTACTACTGCTACTGCTACTACTACGACTACAACTACTACTACTTTTACTATTGCCCTGACTACTGCTACTATTACAATAACTATTGATACTACAACCACTATTGCTATTAGTACTAGTACTAATACAACTACTGCTACTACTACTACTGCGTCTACAACAATAGCTACTACTGTTACTACTACAACTACTGCAACCACAACTACTACTTCTACAACTGCTGCTGCTGCTACTACTACTATGACTACTACCATTACAGATACAATTGATACTACTGCTACTGCTTCAACTACTACTACTAATGTTGTTGTAGCTACTCCTGCTTCAACAACTAATACTACTACTACTACCACTACTGTCACCACACCTACTACTACTTCTCCTACTACCACTACTACTAGTACTGCAACTACTACTACTACTACGACTACTATTGTTATAATTGCTACCAACAGTATGACTTCTACAACTACTTCTACTGCAACTACTACTACTACTACTACTACTACTTCTCCTATAACTATAGCAACTACTACTACTACTACCTCTACTACAACTACTGCTACTGCTACTACTACTACTAGTAGAACTTTTGCTACTGCTAGTTTCATAATTTGTACTACTAATACTTCTACTGCTGCTGCTACTACTACTGTTGTTGCTACTACAACTACTACCACAACTACTACAACTGCTACTTCTCCTCCTCCTCCTCCTCCTACTACTACTACTACTACTACTACTACTACTACTGTTATTGCTACTCTAACTACTTCTCATACTGCTATAGCTACTGCTTCTACTACTACTTCTACTACTAGTTCTACTGCTGCTACTACTTTTATTACTATTGCTACTACAACTATCGATGTTGATACTTTTACTACTACTACTACTGATGCTGATGTTGCTGTTGCTTCTACTATTACTGCAACTGATACTACTACTGCTGCTGCTGCTGCAATTGCTTCTACTACTACAGTAACTGATACAACAACTACTACTACTACTTCTGCTACTACTATAGTAGTAATAGTACTACTTCTATATTTACTTCTACTGCTACTACTAATACTACTACTACTTCTCCTACAATTATATTAATGCTAGTAGTAAGAGTAGGAGTAATTGTATTAGTAGTAAGTGTAGGAGTAGTTGTAAGCAGTAGGAGTGCTTGTAGTCATAGCGATAGTAGTAGTAGAAGTAGTAGTAGTAGAAGTAGTAGCAGTAGCAGCAGTAGTAGTAGAAGTAGTAGTAGTAGCAGTACGAGTAGTAGTAGTGGTAGTGGCAATAGTGGCAGTAGTAGTAGCAGCAAAAGTAGTACCTATAGTACTAGTGGTGGAAGTAGTGGAAGCGATAGCATTAGTAATGGTTGTAGAGTAGAAGAAGTAGTAGTACTAGGAGTAGCAATAGTTGTTGCAGCAACAACAACAACAGTAGCAACACCAGCAGTAGCAGTAATAGTTATATTAGTAGTAGTAGTGGAAGTAGAAGTAGTAGTAGTATTAGTAGCAGCAGTAGTAGTAGTGGACAAAGTAGTAGGAGTGTTAGTAGCAGTAGCAGCAGTAGTGATAGTTGTTGTATTAGCTATAGAAGTTGCAGTAATAGTAGTAGATGTAGTAGCTATAGCAGTAGTAGTAGGAGCAGCCGTAGTAGTAGTAGTTGCTACAGTAGTAGTACTAGTAGTAATAGTAGTTGTAGCAGTAGTAATAGTAGTGGGAGTTGCGGTAGTTGTCGCAATCATTACAGCAGTAGTTATAACTGAAATAGTATTAATTGTAGTAGTAATAGTGGAATTGGTCGCAATAGCAGTAAGAGTATTAGTAGCAAAAATAGTAGTAGTAGTAGTATCAATAGTAGCAACGGTAGTATTATTGTAGTATTAGTAGTCATAGTAGTTGTAGTAGTAATTGTAATAGTAGTAGCAGTAGTAGTTATTGTTGTCATCATAGTAACAACAATAGTAGTTGTTGTTGTTATTATTGTAGTAGACGAAGCAGCAATGGTAGTAGTAGTTGTATTAGTTGTAGAAATAGTACGGTAGTAGTAGTATTAGTCATAGTATTAGCAATAGTAATTGTAATAATTGTAGTAATAGAAGTAGTAGTTGTTCATAGGAGCATTAGTAGCAGTTGTAGTAGTGGTAGTGGTGGAAGTAGTAGTAGTGGTAATTGTAGTAGTAATAGTAGTATTAGTAGAAATAGTAGGAGTAGTAGTAGTAGTAGTAGTAGAAGTAGTAGTAATGTCATAATACTAGCAGAAGTAGTAGGAGTTATTTTAGTAGGAGTAGTTGTAGTAATAGTAGTAGTAGTTTTTATTGTTGTTGTAGTACTAGCAGTATTGGTAGTAGTAGTAGTGGTAGTAGTAGTAGTAGGTGTAGTAGTAGCAGTAGGAGTTGGAGTAGCAGTTGTAGGAGTATAGCAGTTGGAGTAGTCAAAGCATTCGTAGGAGTTGTACTAGGAGTAAACGTAGGGGTTTAGCTGATGGAGTGCAAGGAGTTACAGTAGTAGAAGTAGTAGTAGCGGTAGTAGTAGTTCTAATAGGAGTAGTACTCGCAATAGGAGTTATGGTAATAGTAGTAGGAGTAATTATAGTAGTAGTAGTAGTAGTTATTGTTGTTGTTGTTGTTGTAGGAGGAGTAGTAGTAGTAGTAGTTGTTATGGTAGTATCTATAGTAGTAGTAGTAGTAGCAGTAGGAGTTGGAGTAGGGGTGGTAGTTGCAGTATAGTAGTAGTAGTAGGAGTAGTTGTAGTAGCCATAGGATTAGGAGTAGGGGCAGTAGTACTAGTTCATGTTGGAGAAGGAGTATTAGTAGTAGTAGTAGTGTTAGTATTATTAATATTAGTACCAATAGTAGTAGGAGTAGTGGGTAGTAGCAGTTATGCTAGTAATCGAAGTAGTAGAAGTAGTAGTAGTGGTAGTAGTAGTTTTAGTAATAGTAGTACCGGTTGTTGTTGTTGCATAGTACTTGTTTTAGTAGTAGTAGTAGTAGTAGTTTGTGTAGG
>RXID01015622.1:0-51136 GCA_005019695.1 Trichopus zeylanicus subsp. travancoricus | reverse complement strand
AGAAGTAGTAGCCGTAGCAGTAGGAGTTGTATTAATAGTAGGTGTAGCAGTAGAAGTAGTAGGAGGAGTAGTAGTAGTAGTAGTAGAAGTAGCAATGTAGTAGCAGAAGTAGTTGTAGTAGTAGTAGTAGTAGCAATAGCAGTAGCAGTGCGTAGTAGTAGTAGTAGTAGGCTACAAGTAGTAGTTGAAGAGTAGCAGTATTGGTAATTGTAGTAGTAGTTGTTCTTGGAGTAGTAGCCATAGTAATAGCAATAATAGTAGTAGTAGTAGTAGTAGTAGTAGTAGTAGTAGTAGTGGAGGCAGTAGTAGCAATAGTAGCAGTAGTTGCTGTAGTAGTAGCTGTAGTCGTAGTAGTAGTATTTGTTGTTGTGCTAGTAGAGTTAGTAGCAGCAGTAGTTTTAATTGTAATAGTAGTTGTCACTGTAGTATCAGTAGTAGTTGTAATAGTAGTAGTTGTTGTTGTTGTTGTTGTAGTAGCAGTCGTCTCTGTGGAAACCAGTATTAGTTGCAACACTAGGTGTAGTAGTTGTACAAGTAGCGTTATTAGCAGCATTTGTAGCAATACTACTCACAGCAATAGTAATAGTAGTAGTAGCAGCGGCTGTTGTAGTAGTACTAGTAGCATAAGTAGTAATTGTTTTAGTTGCAATAGTAGGGGTAGCAGTAATAGTAATAGTAGTAGTAGCAATAGTTGTGGTTGTTGTAGTAGTAGTCGTAGTAGCAAAAGTAGTAGCAGTAGTTGCAAGAGTAGTAGTACTATTACTAGTAGTCGTAATAGCTGTAGTAGTTGTAGTAGTAGTAGCAATAGTAATTGTAGTAGTATTAGTAGTAGTAGTTGTTTCTGTAGCAGTAATAGGAGTAGTCGTTGTAGCAACAGTAGCAATAGTAATAATAACGATAGTTGTTGTGGTGGTAGTAGTAGTAGTAGTAGGAGGAGAAGTAGTAGTAGGACTAGTAGAAACAATAGTCGTAGTAGCAGTTGTAGCAATAGGAGAAGAAGTAGGTATAGTAGACGTAATAGTAGCAGCAACAGCAGTAGTAGAAATAGTAGAAGTTGATATAGTAGTACAAGTAGCAGTAGTACTATAGTAGATGTTACTAATAGTACCAGTAGTTGTAGTAGTAGTACTATGGTACTAGTATTAGTTCTAGTATTATGACTACTGCTACTTGTACTACTACTACTACCACTGTTTCTACTATTTCTACTGCCACTATGATCGCTGCAAGTACCTCTTCTACAACTACTACTACCACTACCACTACCACTGTTACAACTACTACAACAGCTACTAGTACTACTACGAAAACTACTTCTACTACTCGTACTACAACTATTACTACTACTGCTACTGCTGCTGCTACTACCACTACTACTACTACTACTACTACAACAACTACTACTATTACTAATACGACTACTACTACCACTACTCCTACTACTACTGCAACTACTACTACTACTACTACTACTACTACTACTACTACTACTACTACTACTACTTCTACAGCTACTACTACTTCGACTACTACTACGACTACTATTACTACTGCCACTACTACTACTACTAATTCTACCACCACAACGACTACTAATACTACTACAACAACTACTACTATTACTACTAGGACTCCAAATACTCCTAGTTCAACTACTACTATTACTACTCCTACTGCTACAACCCCAACTACTGCTACAACTACTACTACTACTATCATTGGTGCTGCTACTAGTACTGTTACTAGTACAACAACAACAACAACTACTACTACAACAAGAACAACAACAAAAACTTCTAGTACTACTATTGTAGCTATTGTTGTTGCTGCTACTACTACTACAACTACTGTTGTTGCTACTACTACTACAACTACTGTAGCTACCATTGCTCCTGTTGCTGCTACTTCTACTCCTACTGCTACTGCTACTATTACTTTTACTACAACTACTACGACTACTACTACTACTACTTTCCCTACTACTATTATTACTATGCTACAACTGTTGCTTCTACTCGTACTAGTGCTACTGCTACTACTACAGCAACAACAACAACTACAACTACTATTACTGCTACTGCTGCTGCTACGGCTACAACTGCTACTACTATTATTAGTACTTCTAGTACTACTACTACAACTACCACCACTTCTACCACTAAAACTATAACTACTACTACTTCTACTACTATTACTACTACTACAGGTACACCCAATTCTTCAACTTCAACTACTACTATTACTGCTACTACTACTACAACTCCGGCTACTACTACTACAACTCTGGCTACTACTACTATTCACACTACTACCACTACTACAACTACTACAACTGCTCCTACTACTACTAATGCTACAACTACCACTACTAGTACTACTACTATTACAACTATTACAATTATAATAACAACAACAACTATTACTACTACTACAACTACTACTACTCCTCTACTCCTACTATTGCTATTACTATTGCTACTATTGCTACTACAACTCCTACTGCTACTACTCTTGGTACTAATTAGTAGTAGAAATGGTAGTAGTCGTAGTATTAGTAGCAGTTGAAGTACTAGCAGCATTGTAGTGATAGTAGTAGTAACAGTAGTAGTAGTATAAGTTGTAAAAGGAGATGTTGCAATTGAAGCTATAGCAGTTGTAGTTGTTGTATTAGTAGTAGTAGTAGTCGTAGTAGTAGAAGTCACAGATGCAGTTGTTGTAGTAGCAAAAGTAGTAGTAGTAGTATTTGTTGTTATGGTAATAGTAGTAGTTGTTGTAGTAATTGTAGTTGTAGTACTGGTAGTAGTAGTAGTAGTAGTTGCAACAGTTGCAAAACTAGTGGTAGTAGTAGTAGTAGTAGAAACAACCGTAGTAGCTATATAAGTAGTAGCAGTGTTAGTAGTAGTAGTGGTAGTGGTTGTAGTACTAATCGCGACAGTAATAGCCGTAGTAGTAGTAGAAGAAGTAGTAGTAGCATTAGTACTAGGAGTATATGTAGTAGCAGCTGTGGTTGTAGTAGTAATAGAAGTAGGTGTAGTAGTAGTAGTAGCAGGTGTTGTAGTAGTAGGAATAGAAGAAGTGGTAGTATAGGCAGTAGCAATAGTAATAGTGGTAGTAGTAGTGGTAGCAGTACTAGCAGAAGTAGCAGTAGTTGTAGTAATAGTAGCAATAGTAGCGAAAGTAGCAACAACAGTTGCAGTCATCGTAGTAGTAACGGTAGCAGTAGATGTAGTTGTAGGAGTAGTTGTAGTAGAAGTAGTAGTAGTAGGAGAAGTAGTAGTAGTTGTAGTAGTAGTAGAAATAATAGTTGTATTAGTAGTAACAGTAGTAGTCGTAATAGTAGTAGCAGTACTAGTTGAAGTAGTAGTAGTAATAGTTGTAGTAGTAGTAGAAGCAAAAGTAGTAGCAGTAGCAGAAGTGGTGGTAGTAGTTGTAGTAGTTATTATAGCAATAGTTGTAATAGTAGTAGTAGTTGTGGTAGTAGCCATAGTAGTACTAGAAGTAGTAGTAGTAGGAGTAGGAGTAGTAGTATCAATAGTAGTAGCAAAAGTGGTAATAGCAATAGCAGTAGGCGCAGTATTAGTAGTTCTAGTTGAAGTAGTTACAAAAGTAGTAATAGCAGTAGTAGATGCAAAAGAAGCTGTCGTAGCACTAGTAGAACTAGGAGTGGTAGTAATTGTAGGAGCAGTAGTTGCAGTTGTAGGAATAGCAGTAGCAGTAGCAGAATTAAAGTAGTTTTTGCAGCAGTAGTAGTAGAAGTATCGATAAGAGTAGTAGTGGTTGCGGTAGTAGTAGTAGTTGGTGTTGTAGCAGTTATAGTAGTATTGGTAGTAGCAGTAATAGTAGCAGCAGTAGTAGTAGTAGTAGTAGTAGCAACAATAGTAGTAGTAGTAGTAGTTGTTGTTGTTGTTGTTGTTATAGTCATAGTAGTAGTAGTCGTAGTAGTAGTAGTAGTAGTAGTTGTAGAAGTAGCAGTTATAGCAGTCGAAGTAGCAGAAGTAGTAGTTGTAGAAGTAGTTGCAACATGAGTCATAGCTATAATAGTAAAATTAGTAGTAGTAGAAGTAATACTAATAGTAGTAGTAATAGTTGTAGTTGTATCTGGAGTAGTAGTAGTAGTTGTGGAAGTAGTAGTAGTGGTGGTGGTGATGGAAGTAGTAGTAGTAGTACCCGAAGTAGGAGTAGTTGTATTAGATGTAATAGTAGTAGTAGTTGTAGTAGTACCCGAAGTAGCAGTAGTAGTCGTTGTAGAAGTAGTTGTAGCAGTGGTAGCAGTAGTACTCGAAGTAGCAGTAGTAGTCATTGTAAAAGTAGTAGTAGTAGTAACCGTAGTACCCTAAGTAGCAGTATTAGCAGTTATAGATGTGGTAGTAGTTGTAGTAGTAACAATAGTAGTAGTAGTAATAATAATAGCAGCAGTAGTAGTAGTAGTAGTAGCAGCAGTTCTAATAGTAGCAGCAGTAGTAGCAGCAGTTGTAGTGGTAGTAGAAGTATTAGTAGCAATAGTTCTAGTTGCAGTAGATATAGCAGTATTAGAAATAGTCGTCGTAGCTGTATTCGTAGCAGATGTAATTGCAGTAATAGTAGTAGTAGTGGCAGTAGTTGCAAAAGTAGGAGTAGTAGTAGTTGTGGTTGAAGTAGTAGTCATATTAACGGTAGTCATAGTAGTAGTAGTAGTGGTAGGAGAAGTAGTATTAGTATTAGTCGCATTATCTGTGGTAGTTGTAGTCGCGCTTACTATAGTAGCAGCAATAGCAACAACAGTAGTCGAAGTAGTTGATGTTGTAGCGGAAGTTGCTCTAGTAGTAGTTGTAGTTGTAGTAGTAGTATAAGCAGTAGCAGTAGTTGTAGTAGTAGTTATAGCAGTAGCAGTAGGAGCAGTAGTAGAAGTAGGAGGTTAAGTCGAAGTAGTAGTAGTAGTAGTGGTTCTAGGAGAAGTAGTAGTAGTAGTAGTAGTTCTAGGAGAAGTAGTAGTAGTAGTAGTACTAGTTATTGTTATTGTTGTTGTTGTTGTTGTTGCAATTGTAGTAGCAGTAGAAGTAGTAGAAGTTGTAGATGGAGTAGTAGTAGTCGTAGTAGTAGTAGCAGGCATAGGAGTAGTTGTTGTAGTTGTTGTAGTCGTTGTAGTAGTAGGCATAAGAGTAGTAGTATTAGTAGGAGGAGGAGTAGTAGAAGTACTAGTGGTAGTAGTAGTGGTAGTAGTGGTGGTAGTATTAGTAGTGGTTGCAGAAGTAGTAGTTGTAGCGGCAATACCTATAGGAGTCTTAGTAGTTGTAGCAGTAGTAGTACTAGAAGAAGGAGTAATAGTCGTTGCTATAGAAGTTATAGCAATAGTAGTAGTAATAGACGTAGTAGCAATAGCGGTCATAGTAGTAGTAGTAGTAGTAGTAGTAGTAGCAATAGGAGCCATAGTAGCAGCAGGAACAGTAGTAGTTGTCGTAGTAGTAGTAGGACTAGTAGACTAGTAGTAGTAGCAACAAAAGTAGTAGGAGTAGGAGAAGTAGGAGTAGTAGTAGTAGTAGTAGTAATATTAGTAGCAGTTGTAGTAGTAGTAGTAATATTAGTAGCAGTTGTAGCAGTAATAGTAGTGGTAGCTGTAGTAGCAGTAGCAAAAGTTGATGTAGGAGCCATAGTTGTAGCTGTAGCTGTAGTAATAGTAGCAATAATAGTAGTAATAGGAGTAGTAATAGTAGTAGTAGTAGTAGTAGTAGTAGTAGTAGTAGTAGCAGCAGTAGTAGTAGATGTAGTAGTAGTTGTTGTTATAGTAGGTAGTAGCAGTAACTTTAGCTGTAGTAGTATTGTTAGCAGTGGTAGTAGAAGTAGTAACAGTACTTGTCGCAGTAGTAGAAGTAGTAGTAGTAGTCATAGTAGTAGTAGTAGTAGTAGTAGTAGTAATAGTAGTACTAGTAGTAGCAGCAGTAGTAGGAGTAGAATTAGTAGTAGTAGTAATAGTAGTAGTAGTTGCAGCAGAAGTAGTAGTTGAGTAGTAGTAGTAGTAGTAGTAGTCATACTTGCAGTAGGTGTAGCAGCAGAAGTACTAATAGGAGTGGTCGCAGTCGTAGTAATAGTGGTTGTAGTTGTAGTAGTTGTGGAAGTTGTAGTTGGAGTATTAAGAGTAGTAGTAGTAGTAGTCATAGTAGTAGTTGCAGCAGTAGTAATAGTAATAGTTGCAGTAGTAGTAATTACAGTAGTACTGGTAGCAGTCATAGTCATAGTAATATTAGTAGTAGTTGTTGTTGTTGAAGTTGTAGTTGGAGTATTAGGAGTAGTTGTAGTAGTAGTAGTAGTCGTTGTTCTTGCTGTAGTACTAGAAGTCGTGTCAGCTGTAGTAGTAGCAGCAGTTGTAATTTTAGTTGTATTAGTAGTAGTCACAGTAGTAGTAGTAGTCGGAGTGGAAGTAGTTCTAAGAGTAGTTACAACAATACTAGTAGTTGTAGTAGTAGTAGTAGTAGTAGCAGTAGTAGTAGGTGTTGTTGTTATAATAGCAGTAATAGTAGTTTTTGCTGTGAGAGGAGTAGTAGTAGGAGTAGTAGTAGTATTAATATTACTAGTTGTAGTAGTCGCAGCAACAGCAGTTGTAGTAGTAATAGGAGTAGTAGTAGTTGTTGTAGTAGTAGTAGTAGTGGCAGGAGTCGCAGTAGTAGTAGTAGTAGTAGTAGTAGTAGTAGTAGTAGTAGTAGTAGTAGTAGTAGTAGTAGTAGTAGTAGTAGTAGTAGTAGTAGTAGTAGTAGGAGCAGCAGCCTAAGTAGTACTAGTAGTAGTAGTAGCAGTAGTAGTAGGAAAAGTAGTAGTAGTAGTAGTCATGGTAGTTGTAGTAGAAGTAGCAGCAGCAGTAGCAGTAGTAGTAGTAGTAGTAGTTTGGGTAGTAGTAGCAGTAGTAATTGTAGTTGTACTAGTAGTTGTCGTAGTAGTAGTAGTAGTCAGAGTGGAAGAATTAGTAAGAGTGGTAATAGCAATAGCAGTAGTTGTACTTGTTGTAGTAGCAGCAGTGGTAGTAGCAATAGTTGTTGTTATTGTTGTAATAGTAGTAGTTGTTGTTGTTGTTGTAATAGGAGTAATAGTAGGAGTAGTATTAGTATTAGTATTAATAGGTGTAGTAGTCACAGTAGCAGCAGTAGTAGTAATAGGTGTAGTAGTAGTTCTAGTAGTAGTAGTAGTAGTAGCTATAGTAGGATTAGTAGTAGTAGTAGCAGTAGTGATGGCAAGAGTAGGAGTCGTAGTAGTCGTAGGAAAAGAAGTAGTAGTAGTAGTAGCTGCGGTCTGAAGAGTAGCAGTAGTAGTAGCAGCAGTCTGAGTAACACTAGTAGTAGTAGTACTGGCAGTAGTAGTAGTAGTGGTGGCAATAGTTGCAGTAGTGCTAGCCGTAGTAGTAGCAGTTGCAGCACTCGTAGTAGAAGTAGTATTAGAAGTATGATTAGTAGCGGTAGTAGCTGTAGTACTAGCAATAGTAGTAGTGGTAGTAGCCATGGCAGTAGTAGTAATTATGGTGGTAGTCAGAGCAGTAGTACTTGCAGTAGTAGAAGTAGCAGAAGTAGTATCAGTAATACTAGCAATAGTAGTATAGCTATAGTTGTAGTAGTAGTAGTAGAAGCATAAGTAAAAGTCATAGTAGCTGTTGTTGTTGCCGTTGTTCTAGCAGCAACAGCAATTGTTGTTGTTGTTGTAGTAGTAGTAGTAGTAGTAGTATAGTAGTAGTAGTAGTAGTAGTAGTAGTAGTAGTAGTCGTGGTGGTGGTGGTGGTAGTAGTAGTAGTAGTCCTAGTAGTAATAGCAGTAGCAGCTGTAGCAGTAGTAGTTATAGTAGTCGTAGTAGCAGAAGTAGAAAGTTTTAGAAGTTGTTGCAGCATTAGTCATAGCTGTACTAATAGAATTTGAAGTAGCAGTAGTAATAGTAGTAGTAGTAGTAGCAGCAATAGCAGTAGTCCTAGTAGTAGTTGAAATAGTTGTAGTAGCAGTAGCATTAGATGTTGTAGTAGTAGTAGTAGTAGTACCAATAGCAGTACTAGTATTAATAGAAGTAGTTGTAGTGGTTGCAGTAGTAGTAGTAATGGTAATAGTGGTCATTGTTGTAGTAGTAATAGTATAGTAGCAATACGAGTTATAGTAATAGTTGTGGTAGGAGTAGTGGTAATAGTAGTAGTAGCATAATAGTTGTGGTAGGAGTAGTGGTAATAGTAGTAGGAGCAGTGGTAGTAGAGTTGTACTAGTAGTAGCAACAGTAGTTATTGTTGTTTTTGTTGTTATTGTAGTAGTAGTAGTAGTAGTAGTAGTAGTAGTAGTAGTAGTAGTAATAGTTGTAGTAGTACACAGAGTAGTAGTAATAGTAGTAGTAGTAGTAGTAGTAGTAATAGTTGTAGCAGTACCCAAAGTTGTAGAAGTAGCATTTATGGAAGTAGTGGTTGTAGTAGTCTTGGTGGTGGTGGAAGTAGTAGTAGTAGTACCCGAAGTACGAGTAGTACTATTAGATGTAGTAGTGGTAGCAGTTGTAGCAGTACCCAAAGTAGCAATAGTTGTCATTGTAGAAGTAGTTAGAGCAGTAGTAGCAGTAGTACCCGAGGTAGCAGTAGTAGCAGTTCTAGATGTAGTAGCAGTTGTAGTAGCAACAGTAGTAGCAGCAGCAGTAGTAATAGAAGTAGCAGCAAGAACAGTCAGAACAGTAGTAGTAGTAGTAGCAGTAGAAGCCATAGTAGCACCAGTAGCAGTAGTAGTAGGAATAGTACTACTAGGAGTGGTAGTAGTAGTACTAGTAGTAGTAGTGGTAGTAGTAGTCAGAGTAGTAGTAACAAAAGGAGTACTAGTGTGAGCGGTTGTAATAGTAGTTGTTGTAGTAGTAGTAGAAGTATTAGTAGCTATAGTAGCATTAGTAGTATTATTAGTAGTAGTAGTAGTAGCTAACAACAGTAGCAGCAGTAGTAACAGTAGTAGTGGCAATAGTAGCTACAATAATAGTAGTAATAGTAGCAGCAATAGTTGTAACAGTAGTAGAGGTAGTAGAAGTAGTAGTAGCAGTAGTTGTAATAGTAGTAGAGGTAGTAGAAGTAGTAGCAGCAGCAATAGTTGCAGTAGTACAAATAGAAGTAGTAGTAGTAGTAGTAGAAGTAACAACGCATTGTTCCATACCTTCTGACGGGTATGAAGTAGTAGTAGCAAAGCTAGTACCAATGGTACCAATAGTTGTAGTAGTAGAAGCAGTAGCAGTACTAGTGGCAGTAGTAATAGCAGCTGCAGTAGTAGTAGTAGTTATTGTAGTAAAACTAGTAGTAGTAGTATTAGCAACACGACAACAGTAGTAGTTGTAGTTGCAGTAGTTGGAGCAACAACGATAGTAGCAGCAGCAGCAATAGTAGTATTAGCAGTAGAAGCAGTAGTAGTGGTTGTCGCAGTAGTAGTAGTAGCAGCAGTAGTAGCAGTAATAGTAGCAGAAGCGACAATAGTAGTAGTAGTTGTAGCAGTAGCAATAGCAGCAGTTCTATTAGTCGTAGTTGTTGTTGTTGTAGTAGTAGAAGTAGTAGGTGTAGTAGTATCAGCAGTAGTTGTAGTGGTAGTAGTAGTTAGAGTAGCAGCAGTAGTAGCAGTAGTAGTAATGGTAGTATTAGGTGCATTAGTAGTAGTAGTTGTGGTCGTAAGAGTACTAGTAGCAGTTGTAGTAGTGGTAGTAGTAATAGAAGTAGTAGTAATAGTAGTAGCAGTAGTGGTAGTCATGGTAGTAGTTGTAGTAGTAGGAGTTGGAGTAGGGGTAGTAGTGAGGAAGATTGGGAGCTGGATTACCCTCAATTAAGAAGGTTGACGGAACAATTATATTCCACCACTCAGTCAGCAGTCTCTACATATAGACCCCCACAAGATGATGTTATTGGACCACCAAGTTATCCACCGGCCAGAAATATGGATCCCAGTCCAAGTAGACCATCATATGAGGGCTATAGCAAAGCTGGCATAAGGTTCAAAACAAAGGACCTATCAGAATGGTGGAATTTTCCATCAGCCTAGAACCAGACTGGGGCTATATTAACCATCTCGACACAGCTTGGGATGTTTGATGAGGTGTTTATGCGCTGGGAAAGAATTACAAAAAATCTGGTATCATTACAGAACTTCTCAGATCCAGCTGACAAAGCAGAATTCATTGAGAATCTCTTAGGAGAAGCTGAGAAGTTAACATGGGTTCAATGGCGCATGGCCTTCCCTGATGAATATCAGCAATTGCTTAACTCCGCGGAAGGGAGGGAAGGTACTCAAAATATCCTCTCTCAAATTAGGAGGGTATTTATCCTCGAAGATCCTTATTAGGGCTCAACCGTGATGCAGGAAGAAGCGTACAGAGACCTCGAAAGGTTATCATGTGAAAATCTAAAAAATATTATTCAATTTATGAATGATTATTTGAAAATTGCAGCAAAGACAGGCCGCATGTTCACAAGTCCAGAACTTTCTGAGAAGTTTTGGTCCAAGATGCCTGGTGATTTGGGCGGAAGGATCAAACAAGCTTTTGAAGAAAAATATCAAGGAAACACTATTGGGGTTGTTCCAAGAGTTTTATTTGCCTATCGGTACCTGGAAAATGAATGCAAAGATGCGGCATTCAGACGAGCTCTCAAGGGACTTTCATTCTGCAGCAACATACCTATCCCAGGATACTACAAGAGTCAAGAAAAGAGGTACGGCATAAGGAGATCAACCACCTATAAAGGTAAACCTCATGACTCCCATGCCAGGATAGAAAAGCGTAAGCACCTAATCAGGAACAAGACGTGCAAATGCTTCCTATGCGGAGAAGAAGGCCACTTTGCAAGGGAATGTCCCAATGAAAGGTGCAATATCAAACGGGTAGCAATGTTCGAACAGCTGAACCTACCGGACGATTGCGACATAGTCTCGGTTAAAGACGGGGAAGGCAAAGTGATGCAATCTATAGCATATCGGAAGGAGAGGAAAATCAAGAGGATCTATTCCGAGCTATTCATACCCTTAGCCTCCATGAACATTTATATGTTTTCAGAGAAACAGATCATACATACTGGATCAGGAAATATGGAGGATATCAACCCATGGTGCGAGTCTCAAAACAGCAACATGACTGCCAGCATAAATGGGATTTCAACGAGGAGGTACTTGCGGAATTCCTGAACTGCTACTATTGTGGAAGGGCATCAATGAGGAAGTGCAGAATTCATTGCCCGATTTGCAGAATCACTGCGTGTGGACTTTGTGGGCCACACTACTTTGATACCCAGGTACCAGTAGCTAAGTCTATGCCTGTGCAATATGATCATCGAAATATATTGCAGGAGCAACAGGAATATATTACCTGGTGCACGGCTGAGATAGCAAGATTGAAAAGGGAGACAAAAGCTGCAATAATACTTGCAGAAGAATGGAAGCAGAGGTACCTCGCAGCTGAAAAGGAAACGTTTGAAAATGAAAGGCTAAGGTTAGAAAACCATGATCTTAGGCAAAGGAACGAGGAATTGTTCAAAAGAAAGGAAGGACTATAGAGGCAAGACCTTGAAGAGGAAGAAGAAACAAATGTCTTGTTAACAGAAGAGACACAGAAGATCCTCTCTGCAGAAACAAGTGAAGTAGCTCAACCAAGGAAGGCAAAGAACATGCTGTTCAACTTAATGGTAGAACTTGATATTCCTAATGTTAAAACTTTTAAAGTTCATGCAATCCTTGATACAGGAGCCACCACCTGTTGCATAGATTAGGGATCCATCCTAGGCGATGCCACAGAAGAAAACCATTATCTGGTGCATTTCAGCGGTATTAATTCAAAAACTACTGCCAGTAAGAAGCTGAAGGGAGGAAGGATGATAATTGGAGAAAATTCCTTCCGGATTCCATACTCCTATTCTTTTCTGCTGAAATTAGGGGAAAATATACAAATGATTCTTGGATGCAACTTTATCCGAGCCATGCAAGGGGGAGTCCGCATTGAAGGAAATACGGTAACTTTTTATAAAAATATTACTGCTATTCATACTCAACCAACAACTTCGGTTGCAGCAGCTATTGAAGAGATGGAATTGAAAGAATAGGAATATCTCAGGATCCAAGAAACGGTGTTCTATAATGCAAGTCAAAGCCAGCCCAAGTTCCTTAAAAAATTTAGCCCAATCCTCCAAAGGTTAAAGGAGATGGGATTTATAGGCGAGGACCCATTAAAGCATTGGGCTAAAAACAAAGTTCTGTGCAAATTGGATATCAAGAATCCAGAATTTATTATTGAAGACAGGCCTCTAAAGCACCTAACACCCCAAATGCAGGATGCGTTCAAGAAGCACATTAAAGCCCTACTAGATTTAAAGGTAATCAGGCCCAGTAAAAGCAGGCACAGAACTACTGCAATAATTGTTAATTCTGGTACTAGTATTGATCCTAATATAGGAAAAGAAATTAAAGGCAAGGAGCGTATGGTATTCAACTACAAGCGGCTAAACGACATCACCAACAAGGATCAGTATAGCTTGCCAGGCATTAACACAATTCTGAAGAGAGTGGGAAAAAGCCAGATTTATTCAAAGTTTGATTTAAAGAGTGGCTTCCACCAAGTAGCTATGCACCCGGATTCAGTAGAATGGACTGCATTCTAGGTACCCGAAGAGTTATTTGAATGGCTTGTAATGCCATTCGGACTAAAAAATGCTCCGGCTATCTTTCAAAGGAAGATGGATGATTGCTTCCGAGGTACGGAGTCATTCATTGCTGTATATATTGATGATATCCTGGTATTTTCTGAAAATGCAGAGGAACATGCACAGCACTTGGGAGCAATGCTTAATATATGCCGCAAAAATGGGTTGGTACTAAGCCCATCAAAGATGAAAATTGCAGTTTCAGAAATAGAGTTTCTCGGAGTTATTATCGGCAACAAAACAATTAGGCTGCAACCCCACATAATTAAGAAGATTGTCGAATTCAAGGAGCAGGAGCTTATGACAATGAAAGGGCTTAAATCCTGGTTAGGTATTCTAAACTATGCCAAAAATCATATTCCCAATTTGGGAAAGCTTCTAGCTCCACTATATGCAAAGACCAACCCTACAGGAGGAAAAAGATGGAACAGGCAAGATTGGGATCTAATAAGGAAGATCAAGTAGCTTAGTCAAGAACTTCCTAATTTGGAAGTACCACCAGAAAAAAGTTATATCCTTCTAGAGACTGATGGATGTATGGAACGATGGGGAGGTATTTGTAAATGGAGGAAGCAAAAGTACGACGCGCGATCCACTGAAAAAATCGGTGCATATGCCAGTGGCAAGTTCAACCCGCCAAAATCTACTATTGATGCAGAAATTTATGCAGTTATGAATTCCTTGGAAGCCTTAAATATCTATTATCTTGATAAGGAAGATTTGACTATCAGGACTGATTGCCAAGCCATCATTAGCTTCTTCAACAAAACCCCCACAAACAAGCCATCCAGAGTTAGATGGGTAGCCTTTACCGACTATATTACGGGAATAGGCATTCCAGTCCATTTCGGGCATATTGAAGGGGGAGACAACCAGCTCACGGACGCCTTATCCCGATTAATTTCTTGTTTGGTTTTTACAGGATGGCCCAAAGAAGGGAACCTAGAAAGCTTGGAGATAGCAGCCCTAGCGTTGCAAGAAGTCAAGTTAATTCCAAGCAAGGAGGCCCAAGCTCAACTAACCCAGCTGCTAGAAACCCTTCGACGGTCATTGAGCAATACAATCAGCTCATACGACTATTTTGGTGCCTCCCAATGCCAGTCAACGTCCACGATGAAATCCAGAGTAACATCCACGCCATACAACAGGAAGCTGCCGAAAAAGCACTAGATGCCCTTATCCAATTAAGGGCCCTCCATGCCATCAAGACCTCAGAATGCAGAAAGTTGATGGTGAGGGATAATTTTTGGGGTAGTTGGTACCCCTCCACTAAACAAATTGACGGGCAACTGGAGGAAGCCGTCAAACTTCTAAAGGACTCTGTACAAAGGATGAATAATTTTAGGCTTTAGGGTGAACCCCTACGAATCTGCTAGGATGTGCTGTAAAGCTACTATAGTAGGTAAGCACGAATCTGCTTTTGTGCTAGGATGTGCTGTAAAGTAACAATAGTGGGTAAGCACGAATCTGCTTTTCGTGCTAGTATGTGCTGTAAAGTTACTACAGTAGGTAAGCACAAATCTGCTTTCGTGCCAGGGGTGTGCTGTAAAGTTGCTATAAGCATCTAGGGTGTGCTGTAAATATACTATGCTGTAAAGTTGCTATAACATCTAGGGTGTGCTGTAAAGATGCTATAGCACTGACACGCTGTGGATAAGCACGAATCTATACTCGTGCAAGGGCCTCTTCTATATATGGGGCCTGAGTAGTTTGTGAAGGGCAGTCAGAAAGAGTTTTCAGAAGTGCAATATAAATCTGTGAGTTTTCCATATCTTCTCCTTATTTTCTATTGTGCTCTGCTTTCTCACGTATTGTGCTCTTCATTCTTAGTGCCTGAGCAGCGTATTGGTACTCAAAGTAATGGTAGTAGTAGTAGTGGTAGTACCAGTTGTAGTAGTGGTAGGAGTAGTAGCAGCATCAGTTGTAGTAGTAGTATTAACAGAAGCAGTAGTAGTAGTAGTAGCCGAAGTAGTAGTCGCAGTAGTAGTAGCAATAGTAGAAGTTGTAGTAGTAGTAATAGTAGTTGTAGTGGTAGTTGTTGTTATTGTTGTTGTAGTATTGGTAGTAGTAGCAGTAGCAGTAGTTGTTGTTGTAGTAGTAATAGTAGCACTAGTTGTAGTAGCAATATTAGTATTAGTAGTACTAGTAGTTGTTGTTGTTGTTGTTGTTGTTGTTGCTGGTTGTTGTTGTAGTAGAAGCAGTAGTAGTAGCAGTAGAAGTAGTAGTAGCAGTAATAATAGCAGTAGCTAAAGCAGTAGTAGTAGCAGTAGTTGTAGTATTAGTAGTAGTACTAGAAGTAGTAGGTGTAGTAGTAGAATCAGTAGCAATAGTACTAGTAGAGAAGTAGTAGTTGAGGAAGTAGTACGAGTTGTAGCAGTAGTGGTAGTAGTAGTAGCAGTAGCAGCAACAACATTAGTAGAACTAGTAGTAGGAGTAGCAGTAGAACGAGTAGTAGCAATAGTACTAGCAGCAGCAGCTGTAGTGGTAATAGTAGTAGTCATAGTAGTAGCGGTAGTAGCAGTGGTAGTAGTTGTAGATGCCGGAATTGAAGTAGTAGAATTAGTCATAGTTGTTGTAGTAGTAGTAGCAGTTGTAGCAGCGGTAGTTACACTAGTAACAATAATAGTAGTGGCAAGAGCAGTAGTAGTAAAAGTAGTAACAGTAGTAGTAGTAGTTGTTGTAGTAGTTGTAGTAGCAGTTGTAACAGTTGTAGTTGTTGTAGAAGCAGTGGTAGTAGTGGTAGTAGAAGTAGTTATAATAGTGGTAGTAATAGTAGCAGCCGTGGCGATAATAAAAGCAGTAGTTATAGTAGTAGTAGCAGCAGCAAAAGTAGTATTAGCAGTAGTACTAATAATAGTAGTAATAGAATCTAAAGTAGTAGAAGCAGTAGTACTAGTTGTAGAAGTAGTAAGAACAATTGTAGCAATAGTAGCAGCCAAAGTAGTAGTTGAAGTTGAAGTTGCAGCAGCAGTAGGAGCAGTAGTACCAGCACTAGTTGTAGCAGAAGAAGCAGTACTAGCCATAGTGGAAATAGAAGTAGCAATAGTAGTAGTGATAGAAGTATCCGTAGTAGTAGTAGCCGCAGTAGTAGAAGCTATATTAATACTAGTAAGAGAACTAGTCATAGCAGCAGCAACAACAGTGGTTGTAATTGTAGTGGTGGTAGTAGTAATAGTGATAGTACAAGTAGTAGCTGTAGTAGTTGTAGTAGGAGTAGTAGCAGTGGTAGTGGTAGCAGCTGAAGTAGTAGTAGCGACAGTTGTATTGTAGTAGTAGTAGTAGTTGTAACAATAGTAGTAACTATTATTGAAGCGGTAGGAGTTACAACAGTGATAGTAGTTGTACTATGTCTAGTAGCAGTAGCAGTAGTAGCGATGGCAGTAGACGTAGTACTAGCAATAGTAGAAGTAGCAGCATCAGCGACAATAGTAGTAGTTGTAGTAGTAGTAGTAGTAGTAGCAACAACAGCAGTAGTAATAGTACTAGTAGTAATAGTATAAGTAGTAGTAACTGTGGTAGAAGTAGCAAAAGTAGTACCAATAGTACCAGTAGTGGAGTAGTAGAAGTTGTAGCAGTAGTAGTGGTAGTAGTAGTTGTAGCAAGAGTAGTTGTAGTTGTAGGATAGGTAGTAGTAGTAGTATTGTAGTAGCTGTTGCCGCAATAATAGTAGTAGTAACAGTAGAAGTACTAGCAGTAGCAGTAGTAGTTGTAGTAGTAGTACTAGCAACAGCAATAGTAGTTGTAGTAGTTGTTGTAGTAGTTATAGTAGTTGTAGTCGCAATAGAAGTAGAAGTAGTTATAGTAGTTGCAATAGTAGTAGCAGTAGTTATAGCACAAGCAATAGTAGAAACAACAGCATTGGTAGCAGTAGTAGTAGAAGTAGTAGCAGTAGTTGTAGTAGTAGCAAAGTAGTAGTAGTTCATGTAGCAATAGTAGCAGCAGTAGTACTAATACTAGTATTAGCAGTGGTAGTAGTATTTGTAGTATTTGTAGTAGTAGTAGGAGTAGTAGTAGCAGCAGTAGTAGTCATTATCGTCGTAGTAGTAGTAGTAGTCGTAGAAGTAGCAGTAGTGGTAGCAGTAGTTGTAGTAGGAGGAGGAGGAGGTGGAGTAAGAGCAGTAGTAGGATTATTAGTAGTTGGACTAGTGGTAGTACTAATAGTAGTAGTAGTAATAGTAGTAGTAGTTGTTGCAATAGTAGTAATAGTAGTAGTGGTGGTGGTGGTGGTGGTGGTGGTAGTAGTAGTAGTAGTAGTAGTAATCGTAGTAGCAATAATAATAGTCATTGTAGTAGTAGCAGCAGTAGCAGTAGTAGTCATAGTAGAAGTAGTAGTGGTAATAGTACTAGTAGTAGTGGTAGTAGTAGTAGTAGCAGTTGTTGTTGTTGTTGTTGTTGTTGTTGTAGTGGTAGTAGGAAGCGGAGAAGTAGTAGTAGTTGTTCTTGTTATTGTACCATAAGCAATAGTAGCAGTAGTGGTGGTAGTAGTAATAGTAGTAGTTGTAGTTGTAGTAGTACTAGAAGTAGTTGTTGTAGTAGTAGCAGCAGCAGGAGTTGTAGTAGTAGCAGTAGTAGTAATAGTAGTTGTAGCAGTAGTACTAGTTGAAGTAGTAGCAGTAGTTGTAGTAGTAGTAGTTGAAGTTGTAGTAGTAGCAACAATAGTAGTAGTAGTAATAGCAGGAGCTGTAGTAGTAGTAGTAGTAGGAGTTTTGGTAGTAGTAGTAGCAGCAGTAATTGTAGTAGTAGCAATAGTAATATCAATAGTAGCAATAATAGGAGTAGTAGGAGTAGCAGTTGTAGAAGCTATAATGGCCATTGCTGTAGTTGTTGTTGTAGTAGTTTTAGTATTTGTAGTAGTGGTTGTAGTTGTTGTAGTTGTAGTAGCAGTAGTAGTTGTAGTAGTAGTAGTAGGAGTAGTAGTAGTAGTAGCAAAAGTAGTAGTAGTAGAAGTAGTAGGAGCGTTAGTATTTGTATATTTGTAGTAGTAGTAGTAGCACTAGTAGTAGTTTTAGTATTAGTAGTAGTAGTAGTAGGAATAGTGGTAGTAGCAATTGTACTAGTAGTAGAAGTAGTATTAGTAGTCATTGTCGTAGTAGTAGTAGTAGTACTATTAATAGTAACAGTAGCAGTAGTAGGGTAGTAGTGGCGGTAGTAGTTGTAGGAGTAGGACTTAGTGTAGGATTAGTAATTGAGGTAGTAGTAGTTGGAGTAGTGGTACTCGTAGTAGTAGTAGGAGTAGGAGTAGCAGTTGGAGTTGGAGTTGGAGTAGGAGTTGGAGTGGTAGTCGTATTAGTAGTTGTAGTCATGGAAGTAGTAGTAGTAGTAGGAGTAGTAGTAGAATTGGTTGCAGCAGTAGCAGTAGTAGTAGTATTAGTAGTAGTGGTTGTTGTTGTTGTTCTAGTAGTAGTTGTTGTAATAGTCGAAGTAGTAGTAGTAGCTGCAGTAGTAGTACTAATCGCAGTAGTGGTAGTAGTAGTATTAATAGTAGTAGTTAATTGTAGTAGCAGTAGTAGTAGCTGTAGTTATCGCAGTAGTAGAAGTAGAAGTTGTTCTTGTTGTAGTAGTAGTAGTCGTAGTAGAAATAGTAGTAGTAGTAGGAGGAGGAGGAGCAGTAGTGGAAGCAACAACAACAGTAATAGTATGAGTGATAGTAGTAATTGTAGTAGTCGTAGTAGTAGTAATATTGGTAGTAGTAGTAGTAATAGGAGGAGGAGGAGTAGTAGTAGTACCATTAGAAGTAGTAATAGTATTGGTAGTAGTAGTAGTAGTACGTGTTGGAGTTAAAGTAGTAGTCGAAGTAGTAGTACTACTACTAGTACTAGTAGTAGTCGGAGTTGGAGTATTAGTAGTAGTAGTCGGACTTGCAGCAGCAGTAGTAGTAGCAAGAGTAGTTGTGGGAATCAGAGTAGTGGTCGAAGAAGTTGTAGTAGTAGTAGCATCAGCTGTGGTGGCAACAGTATCAGCAACATTATTATTAGTAGTAGTTGTTGTTGTTGTTGTTGTGGTAGTAGTAATATTAGGTGTTGTAGTAGTAGTAATAGTCACAATTGCAGTAGTAGAAGTAGTAGTTGTTGTTCTAATAGTGGTAGAAGTAGTAGTAGTTGGAGGAGGAGTAGTAGCTATAGGAGTTGTAGTAGTAGTAGTAGCATTAGTAGTAGTAGTAGGAGTAGAATTAATAGTAGCAGTAGTAGTAACAGTAGAAGTAGTAGTAGTAGTAGTAGTAGTGGATGTCATTGTACAAGTCGTAGTAGAAGTAGTAGTAGGAGAGTTAGGAGTTGTAGTAGTATTAGGAATAGTAGTAGTAGCAATAGTTAGAGTAATAGTAGTTGTAGTAGGAGTATTCGGATTACTAGTTGTTGTTGTTGTAGTAGTAGTAGTAGTAGAGGTATGAGTAGCTCAATCAATAGGAATAGTGGCAGTAGTAGTTGTAAAAGTATTAGTAGTACTAGTAGCAGAAGTAGTAGTAGTAGCAGTTGTTGTATGGGTTGGAGTGGGAGTAGTAGCAGGAATAGTTGTAGTTGAAATAGTGGTAGTAGTTGTAGTTGTAGAAGAAGTAGTAGTAGGAGCAATAGTACTAGTAGTAGCAGTAGTAATTGAAGTAGTAGTTGTTAAGGTGGGGATAGTAGTGGTAGTAGGAGTAGTAGTAGTAATGGGAGTTGGAGTAGTAGTAATAGTAGCAGTAGTAGTTGTGGTAGCAATAGATGTAGCAGTAGGGGGAGTTGGAGCAGGAATAGTTGCAGTAGTAGTAGTACTAGTAGAAATAGTAGGAGTAGTAGTCGAAGTAGTAGTAGTTGTCACAGTAGTAGTTGCTGTTGTAGTAATAGTAGTGGTAGTAGCAGTTGTAATATGAGTAGTAGTAGCAGTAGCGGAAGGAATTATAGTTGTAGTAGTAGTAGCTGTAGTAATTGTAACTGTACTAGTAGATGTAGTAGTTGTAGTAGTAGTAATAGTTATAGTAGTAGTCGTGGTGGTGGTGGTGGTAGTGGTAGTAGTAGTAATAGTAGTATTCGTAGTAATAGTAGTTGTTGTGGAAACAACAATAGCAGCAATAGTAGTAGTAGTAGTACTTATCGTAGTAATAGTAGTAGAAGTAGTAGTAGTAGTTGTTGTTGTTGTTGTAATAGTAGTAGTAGTAATAGTGGTATTGGTAGTAATAGTAGTTGTTGTAGTAGTAGTTGTAGCAACAGCAACAACAGCAACAGTAGTAGTATAGGAGTAGTAGTTGTCGCAGTAGTAGTAATAGTAGTAGTAGTTGTTGTTGTTGTTGTTGTAGGAGTGGTAGTAATAGTAGTAGGGTTAGGAGTAGTAGTAGTTGTCGTTGTACTAGTAGTAGTAGTAATGGTAGTAGTAGCAGTGGTTATAGTAATATTAGTATTTGTTGTAGTAGGAGTAATAGTAGTAGCAGTAGTAATAGCAGTAGTAGTCGTTATAGAAGTAGAGGTGGCTATGGTAGCAACAACAGTAGCGGTAGCTGCGGCAGTAACAGTAGTAGCAGTAGTAGAAGTTGTCGTAGCAGTTGCAACAACTACAAGATTAGGAGTTGTAGTAGTTGTAGTAATAGTAGTAGTCGGAGGAGGAGCAGGTGTAGTAGTAGTAGCAGGAGTAGGTGTAGGAATGGTTGTAGTCGTAGCACAAGTAGGAGTAGGAGTATTAATTCTGCTGCTGCTACTAGTACTGCTACTACTGCTGCTGCTAAAACCGCTGCTACTACTTCTACTACTGCTACTATTACTGCTACCACTACGACAACAATTGCTAATGCTGCTACTGACAATACAATTACTTCTATAACTACTATTGCTGCTACTACTACTACTTCTACTACTACTATTACTACTATTAGTGCTACTGCTGCTTACACAGCTATGGCTACTACTACGACTTCTAATTCTACTATTATTGCAATTGCTAATACTAGTGACACTGCCACAAATACTACTACTACTACTTCTTCTTCTACAATGACAACAACAACAACTACTACTCCATCTCCTCCTACTACTATTGTTATTATTGCTACTACTACTACTACTACTACCACTAGTGCGCCTTCCACTACTGCTACAACTCCTACTACTACTACCACTACTACTGCTGCTACTAACGCTATGAACATTACGACTATTACTACTGTTACTGCGACTACTACTACTTCAGATAGTACTATTGCTGCTGGTAGTGCAAATACTGCTATTACTATTATAGCTACTGCAACTACTACGACTTCTCCTACTACTAATACATCTCCTACAATTACTACTCCTCCTCCTATTACTACTACTACTGCTACTGCTGCTACTACTACTACTACTACTTCTACCATTACTAATACTAGGATTGGTACTACTACTACATCTACGCCTACTACTACTATAACTACTACTACTACTACTACTACTACTATTACTGTTGCTAGACTGCTGCTGTTACTACTACCACTACAACTGCTATAACTACTACTACAACAACTACTACTACTACTTCTACTACTACTACTACTACTACTACTGCTACTACTTCTACTACTACAACAACTAATGTTATTAGTACTGCAGCTATCACTACCACTACTACTACTCCGACGCTTGCTGCTACTCCTACTCCTACTCCTACTTCTGCTGTTGCTACTACTACTACTACTACCACTACTACCACTTCTACTACTACAACTACACCTACTCCAACTGCTACCGCTACTTCCACTCCTTCTACTACTACTCCTAATATTACTACTAATACTACTATCGTTACTACTACTACTTCTACTCCTACTACTAAAACAACAAGTACTACTACTACCACTACAACTGCTATAACTACTACTACTACACTATTACTATAATAACTACTACAACTACTACGACTACTACTACTACTCCTCCTCCTCCTCCTCCTACTACTAGTAGTAACACTACAATGACTACTACTACTGCTATTACTACTACAACTATTACAACAATAACTACTAGTACAACTACAAGTACTATAAGAACTACTACTGCTACAACTACAACAACAACAACTAGTACTACTAATACTACCACTAGTACTACAACCAGCACTACTACTACCACTGCAACTACTACTACTAGTACTATTATTACCACGACAACTACGACTACTACTCCTCCTCCAACTCTTACTACTACTCCTACTACTTCTTCTTCTACTACTACTACTACTAGTACTACAATGACACCAACAACCACTAATACTACTACAACAACTTCTGCTCTTACTACTACTACTATTACTACCATTTCTACTACTACTCCTACTACTACTACTACAACTACTATTGCTCCAAGTACTACTACTACTAATACTTCTACTCCTATTACTACTACTACTATGACTACTACAACTATTACTACTACTACTACTACTACTACTACTACTCCTACTCCTACTCCTATGTCCACTGCAACTACTTCTACTGCTGCTGCTGCTACAGCTACTACTACTCCTACGATCACCACTACGACTACTACTACTACTACTACTATTGTTGTTGCTACTGCTACTACCACTATTTCGAACACTTGTACTAGTACTAGCACCACTACTGATACTACTTCTACTGCTACTACTGTAACTACTACTACGACAACTACTACTACTGCTACAACTGCTACTACTACAACTAATACTCCCACCACTACTCCAACTACTGCTACAACTACCAGTGCAACTACTAGTACTACTACTACTCTAACTTCTACTACTACTGCTTCTACTCCCACCCCAACTCCTACTCCTACTACTACTCCTACTACTACTACTACTACTACTACTACTACAACAACTACCACTACTACTACAACTACAACTACTATTCCTACAATAGTTGCTACTACTACTAACACAACAACAACTACTATCGCTGCTACTACTACTGCTAGTACCACCACCACTACTCTTATTAATACTGCTACTACTACTACAATTACTACTACTACTTCTACTACTACTACCACTACTACTACTACTAGCACTACTCCAACTACTATTTCTCCTATTACTAGCACAACTACTCCTGTAGCTACTGTTGCTACCTTTGCTACTTCTACTACTGCTGTTACTGCCACTACAACTATTGCTACTACTACTACTACAAATGCTACTATTGCTACTGCTACTGCCATAACTACTACTACTACTGCAACTACGACGATTTTTGCTACTACAACTGCCACTACTTCTCCTACTACTATTGTATTACTACTACTACTTCTACTACTACTCCTGCTGCTGCTACTACTTCTATTATTGCTGCTATGATCACTACTATTACTGCTTCTGCTACTACAACTACAAGTGCTACTGCTACAAATGCTATTGCCACTACTACTACATCACCAACTACTACTACTACTACTACTACTACTACTACAATTGCTAGTACTATTACTACGACTACTACTACTTATACTACTTCTACTACTAGTACTACTATTACTACAACTACTATAACTATTACAACTACCACTACTTGTACTACAAAAACTACTACTGCTACTACTACTACTACTGGTACTAATAATACTTCTCCTACTACTATAACTACTACTTCTACTGCTACTGCTACTACTATTAATACAATAGTTATAGCTACTATTACTACTACTACTGCAACACCTACTGCTACTACGGCTACAACTACGACTACTACTACTATTACTACTACTTCTACAACTACTATTTCTATCCCTCCAACAAATTTTACTATTACTATTACTACTACTACTACTGCCACTACTACTACACCTAGTAGTACTACTACCACTACTACTACTATTAGTTTTCTTACTATACCTAGTAGTACTACCACCACTACTACTGCTACTGCTGCTGCTGCTACTTCTAGCGCTACTGCTATGACTACCACTACCACTTCTACTACCTATACAACTACTCCTACTAGTACTATCACTACTACTACTACAACAACGACAACTACTCCTACAACTACCACTATAGCTACGTTTGCTACTACTGTTACTACAATTACTACTACTGCTACTACCACTACTATAACAATTACTAATACTATTGCTACTAGTACTACTGCTACTGCTACTACTACTATTGCTACAACTGCTACTACTTCTATTGCTACCACTACTACTGCTACTACTACTACAACTACTGCTACCACTACTACTACACCTCCTCCTCCTCCTCCTCCTTCTCCTCCCCCACCTCCTCCTCCTACTACTACTACTATTACTACTATTACTATTGCTACTATTATGACAACTATTACTATCGCTATTACTACTACTACTACTATGCCTACTATGACTACTAATAGTACTAGTACTACTACTCCAAACAAAAGTATGAGTAGTAATAGTAGCAGCAGCAGCAGCAGCTGTAGTAGTGTTTGTAGGAGTAATTATAGTAGTAGTAGTAGGAGGAGCAATATCAGTAGTAGCGGTTGTAGCAGTAGTTGGAGTAGTAGTGCCATTATAAGTATCGGTAGTACAAGAAGGTGTTGTAGTAGCAATAGTTGTGGCAGTAGTAGTCGTAGCAGATGTAGCAGTAGTAGAAGTAGTAGTTGCTATGGTGGTAGTTGTAGTAGTAGTAGCAGCAACAACAACAGCAGTATTAGTTGTTATATTTGGAGTGGTAAAAGTGTTAGTAGTAGCTGTAGTAGTAGTAGGAGTAGTAGCAGTAGTGGCAAATATAGTAGAAGTAGTAGTAGTAGTAGTGGAACTAGGAGTAATAGTAGCAGTAGTAGTAGTAGTAGTAGTAGTAGCAGTAGCAGTAGTAGCAATAGTAGCAATAGAAATAGTAGGAGCAGTTGTAGCGGCAGTAGCATTCTTTGTAGCAGTAGAAGCAATTGTAGTAGTTGTAGCAGCAGTGCTAAATTTTTAGGAGTAGTAGTCATAGTTGTAGTAGCAGTAGTAGTAGTGGTAGCAGTTATAGTCGTAGTTGTAATCGTAGTTGTAGTAGTTGTTGTAGTAGTAATTGCAATAATAATAGTAGATGTGGTAGTAATTGTAATAGTAGTAGTTGCTATAGTTATAAAAGTAATAGTAATAGTAATAGTAGTGGTAGTAGAAGGAGTAGTATTAGTAGTAGCAGAAGCCGTAGTTGTCATCATAGTAGTAGTACTGGTGGCAGTAGTTGTTGTACTAGAATTAGTGGTAGTAGTCACAGTAGTAGTAGTTGTAGTAGTAGTAGTCGTTGTTGTAGCAGTACTAGTTGCAATAGGAGTGGTAGTAGTAGTAGTAGTAGGAAAAGTAGCATTAGTAGTAGTAGCCGTAGTAGTAGTTGTAGTAGTAGGAAAAGCAGCAGTAGTAGTAATAGTAGTAGTAGTAGTATTAGTTCTTGTGGTAGTAGTAGTCGCAATTGTAGTTGTGGTACTAGGAGTAGTAGCTGTAGCAGTAGTTGCAGAAGTCATCGCAAAAGTAACAGTAGTAGTGCTAGTAGTAGCAGTAGTGCAGTAGTATTAGTATTAGTAGTAGTGGTAGTAATAGTAATAGTAGCAATATTACTATTAATGGTAGTACTAGTAGTAGTAGCAGACATAGTAGTAGTAGGATAAATAGTAGCAATAGCTGTAGCCGTAACAGATATTGTGGTAATTGTAGAAGCAGAAGTAGTTGTAGCAGAAGTTGCAAAACTAGCAGTAGTAGTATGAGAAGTAGTAGTCGTATAAGTAGTAGTAGTAGTAGTAGCGGTAGCTTTATTAGTAGTTGTTGTTGTTGTTGTTGTGGTAGTAGCAGTAGTAGTTATAGACGTGGTAGTCGTGGCAGCAGTAGCTGTAGTAGTAGTAGCAACAGTGGTAAAAGCAGTAGCAATAGTAGTAGAGTAGTAATAGTTGTTGTAGTAGCAGTGGCCATAGTTGTTGTAGTAGCAGTAGTAGCAGTCAGAGTAATAGTAGTAACCACTACAACTACATGTTCTGCTACTACTAACGCTAACCCTACTACTATTGCTATCGCTTCCACTACTGCTTTTGCTACTGCTTTTGCTACTACTACTATGACTGCAACTACTACTACTAATAATGCTGCTGCTACTACTAATAGCATTACTACTACTGCAACTACTACTTCTGTAGCTTCTATGTCTGCTACTACCACAACTGCCTCTCTTACGACTACTACTACTTCCACTATTACTAGTACAGCTATTGCTACTACTACTACTACTATTGCTACTACTACTACCATTGCTGCTGCCACTACAACTATCACTGCTACTACTACCACTAAGGCATCCACTGCTACTGCTACTGCTACTACTACTACAACTACTTTTGCTACTACGATTACTACTACTGCTACTTCAGTAACTACTACTACCACCGCTACTACTACTCTACTGTTATAACTATTACGGCCACTGCTACTACTACTACAACTATGAAAACTACTACTACTATTACGACCACTACTACCGCTACTACTCCTATTACTGCTACTACTGCCGCTACTGCTACTACTGCTACAACTCCTACTATACCTTCTACTGCCACTACTACTTCTATTACTTCTAGTAGTACTACTATTGCCACTTCTACTACAACTACTTCTGCGACTACTACTACTACTACTACTAGAACCACTATTACTACTACTGCTAGTACTAGTTCTACTACCACTACTACTACTCCAAATACTACTATGCCTACTATAGCTACTACTAGTAGCACTACTACTACTGCTACTGCTATAACTACAACCCATACTACTACTACGACGACTATAGCTGCTGCTACAGCTCATGCTACTACTGCTACTACGGGTACTACTCCTACTATTGTTGTTGCTGCTATGTTGCTACAACTACCACCACTACTTCAACTACTACAACTACTGCAACTGCTACTCGTACTACTACTAATACTACTACAGTTTCTACTACTACAATACTTCCCCTACTACTACTACTACAAGTACTACGATAGCTACTACTACTACTACTTCTACTATAACAATAACTACTACTACCCCAACTACTAAAACTACTAACTCTACTACTACAACTACTACTATTGGTACTATTGCGACTACCGCAACAACTTCTACTTCTGCTACTACTACTGCTTCCGCTACTAATGCTATTACTACTACAGCTACTATTACTGGTACTTCTCCTACTACTACGACTATTGCTACTACTACAACAATGATTACTTTTGTTACTGCTACATCTACTACTACTACTACTCCAACTGTTACTACTACTACAACAACAACAACTACTACTACTGCAACTACAACTACTTCTATTATTATTACTACTACCATTACTACTACTGTTATTACTGTTATAGTTACTACTACTACTCCTGCCCCTACTACAACTACTTCTATTACTATTGCTACTACTACTGCTTCTACTACTACTACCACTACTAGTAATAGTACTACTACTACTGCTACTATTACAACAACTACTACTACGACAACTATTACTTCTTCTACTACAACTCCTCGTCCTCATACAACCAAAACTACTACTACTACAGCTACTACATCTACTACTACTACGACTACTACTACTACTGCTACTACGACAAGTACTACTTCTACTACTGCTGCTAATACTACCACTGCTACTTTAGCTGCTACCACTACTACTACTCCCACTGCTACTACGGCTACTATTGCTACTACTACTACTACTACTACTACTACTACTAGTGCAGCTACTATAGCAACCAATGCAACTACTACTAATACAATTACAAATACAACTACCACTATTGCTACTATTGCTACTACGGCTGCAAATACTACCATTTGAACAACTATTGCTACTAATACTACTATTCGAACTACTATTGCTACTAATACTACTACCAATATTGCAGCTACTACTACTACAACTACTGCTACTATTATTGTGACTGCTACTAGTACACCTACTACTACTACTACTACTATTGTGCCTAGTACTACTACAAATAGCACTACTATTACTACTACTTTTGCAGCAGCTGCTGCTACTACAATTACCACTACTACTACTGCTACTACTACTACTACTACTACTTCTCTAACTACTATTACTACTGCTACTACAATTGCTACTACGACATTTGCTGCTCCAACTAATACTATTGCTGCTACACTTCTACTCCTCCTACTTGTTTTGCTAATACTACTACTACTACAACTATGGCTACTACAACAACTACTACTACTTCTACTACTATTACTACTACTGCTACAACTGCTGTTACTACTACTGCTACTACTGCTGTTACTACTACTGCTACTACTCCTACTGATACTATGGCAACTACTGCTACTACTGCTACCACTACCTTAACTACTATTGCTGCTTCTACTACTACTACTACTACTACCACTACTACTACCACTACGGCTACTACTTCTACTACTATTACTACTACTACGACGACTACTACTACTACTACTATTACTTCTTCTACTACTACTACTACTACTATTACCACTACTGATACAACTAGTACTCCCATTACGACAACAAATACTAGTACTACTACTCCAACTTTTGCTACTAGTTCTCCTATAACAATGATAACTACTACAACTACTACTCCTACAACAACAACAACAACTGCTGCTGCTGCTACTGCTACCAGAGTTCCTACTATAATCACTAACACTATAGATCCTACAACTCCTACAACTACTACAACCGCTACTTCTACAACTAATACAACTACTACTGCTTCTTCATCACTACTACTCTAGTATTTTAACTAATAATACTTGTACTACTACTGCTACTACTCCGACTTCTACTGTTGCAACTTCCACTGCTACTACTACTGCTACTACTGCTATTGGTCCTACTACTACTACTACTGCTACTACTACTGCTACTGGTCCTACTACTACTGCTACTGCTACTACTACTACTGCTATTGTTACTGCTATTACTAATACTTCTCCAATAACTGCAACTACCACTATCACTATTGCTCCAACTACAGTTACTACCATTACTATTTCTTCTACTCCTACTACAGCTTCTACTAGTACTATTACTACTATTATTTTTATAAATAATACTGCTAATACTTCTGCTACTACTACTTCTACAACTGCAACTGCAACTGTGACTACTACTCCTACTACTAATGCTACTGCTCCTTTTGCTACTACTACTTCGCCTATTACTACTGCTACTCTTCTTACTATTGCTACAACGACTGCTACTGCTACCACTACTACTAACACTGCTCCAACTACTACTAGTACTGCTTCAACTACTCCTATTACTACTACTTCTCGTACTACAGCTGCTGCTCTTGCTACTACTACTACTACTCCTACTACTTCTACTGTTACAACCACTACTGCTACTATTGATACTTCTACTACTACTACTACTATAATTACTCCTACTACAACTACAACTGCTCCTACTATTACTACTACTACTACTACTACTACTACTATAGCTCTTACTAATATAAGTGCTACAATCGCTTCTATGGCTCCTACGACTGCTAGTACTACTACTATTGCTATTACCACTACAACAACAACTACTAGTAGTGTGGCTACTACTATTGATGTTACTACTATTGCTGCTTGTACTGCTACTACTTCTACAACTACTACGGCTGCTACGACTACTGCTACTACTTCAACTACTACTCCAAATTCTACTACTATTGCTAACACTACCACGACTACTACTACTACTACTACTAGTACTACTACTATTTCTACTACTACTACTTCTGCTACTACAACTACTACTTCAACAACTACTACTATGACTTTTGTTGCTGCTACTACTACTACAACTACTACTGTTTCCACCACAACTACTGCAACTTCTACTACTACTATTACTACGAATACTACAATAACTTCTACTACTGCTACTGCTTATACTACTTCCCCTACACCTACTACTACTCCTCCTCCTAATTTTATAACTACTGCTACTACAACTCTTACACACTAATTCCATTACTAAAGCATCTGCTACTACCATTATGACAACTACTACTACTGCTCCTGTTATTTGTACTACAATTGCTACTCCTGCTTCTACTACTACTACCACTGCTGCTAGTACTCCTACTAGTACTACTATTACTACTGCTGCTGCTACTACTCCTACTACAAGTAGTACAACTGTGGCTACTATTATAGCAATTACAAAAATCGGTTATGCTACTACTGCTACTACTACTACTTCTACTAGTAGTACGGTTGCTATGACAACTACTACTACTACTACTATTACTACTACTACTACCGCTACAACTACTACTTTTGCTACTACTACCACTACTACTATTACTAATCCTCCTCCTCCTCCTACAACAAGAATGGCTACTACTACTGCTAGAGCTACTTCTACTAACGACTGCTGCTGTTGCTGCTTGTACTGCTGGTACTACTGCAACTACAACAACTACTGCTACTTCTGCTACAACTGCTACAGCTAATACTAAGTCTCCTATTACTACTACTACTAATGCTACTACTACCACTACTACTACTACAAACTTCAACCACTACTGCTACTACGACTATCTCACCAACTACTGCTTCTACTACTATAGCTACTACTTCTACTACTACACTAATACTAGTACTACTACTACAACTACACTAATAGTACTACTACTACTATTGTAATAATTACTGTTGCTACTGCTACTGCTACTACTTCTGCCACTACTATTGATACTACTACTACTACTACTATTGCGGCTACTACTACTAATACAACTGCGACTACTACTACTAGGACTGCTACTGCGATTATTACTATTACTACAACTACTACAACAACTACTACTACTATTGCTACTTCTGCCACGAAAACTACGGCTACTACTACTACCAATACTAGGCCGGCAACTACTTCTACTACTACTCCTGCTATTACTACTACTACTAATACAAATATTACTATTTCTACTATAACTACTACTAATTCTACTATAACTACTACTACTACTACTACTACTACAGCTGCAGCTACTACTGCTACCACTCATACAACTATAACTGCTACTACTACTACTACTACTAATTCTACACCTGCTGCTACTTCTAGTACCAGTACTTATGCTATTACTGCTACTACAGTAACTATAGTTACATCTACTACTACTACTACGACAACAACTATAGCTACTACTACCACTACTTTTACTACTTCTACAGCTTGTAGTACTACTCCTACTACTATACTATAACTACTACTATTGCAATTACTACTTATGCTATTACTACTACTACTACAACCACTGCTACTACTACTACTGCTACCACTACTACTACTCTTACTAATGCCATGGCTACATCTTCTACTACTACAACTACTGCTAATACCCCTGCTACCACCATGAATGTGACTACAACTACTACTATGACTGCTACAACTACTACTACAACTACCCCAACCACTAAAACTACTACTACCACTACAACAACTGCTACTACTACTACTACTATTGCTCTTACTACTATTGCTACTATTGCTACTATTGCAATTACAACTACTAAAACTACTACTAGTACTACAATAACTACTACTACAAATGCTACTGTGGCAACTGCTATCGCTGCTACTACTACTACTATTACGACAACAACAACAACAACAACAACTACTACTACTACTATGACTACCACTACTACTACTATGATTGTTACCACTACTACCCCTACTACTGCTGCTACTACTGCTGTTGCTACTTCTACTACTCCCACTACTACCACTACTACTACTACTACTATTACTATAATAACAATAATTACTACTACCACCACCACTACTACTACTATGACTATTACTAATACTACCCCAACTACTCCTGCCACTACTGCTGCTACTTCTACTACTACTCCCACTACTACTACTGCTACTTCTCCAATGACTACGACTACAACTACTACTACTATTGCAATAACTAGTGCAACTGGTACTACTACTTCTACCACTACTATAAATGCTACTACAATAACTACTACTACTGCTACTACTGTTATTGCTATGACAACTACTACTCTGCTACTAATACTATTGCTTCTAGGATAACTACTGCCTCTGCTATAATTTCTACTTTTGCTACTGCTACTAGTAGTACTATAACTTTGCTACTATTGCTACTACTATTATTTTTATTAATGCTACTTCTGCTACCCAAGCTACTACTGCTATTTTTTCAACTGCTACCGCAAATTGTACTCCTACTACTGCTGTTAGAAATATTGCACCAACTAGTACTACATCTTCTTCTGCTCCAACTACGACTGTTGTAGCTACCATTACTACTACTGCTTCTGCTACAACTACTACTGCCAGTACTAATACTACTGCGACTATTATTACAACTACTACTACAGCTTCTTGTAATACCATTATTCCTTCAACTACTACTGCTACTACAACTACTGTTGCTACTACTACTGTAGCTACTACTACTACTACTTTAACTACTGCTACTACTACTATAACTAGTACAACTCCTAGTACTACTACTACTGCTCCTACTACTACAACTATTGCTACTACCATTACTACTACTACTACTGCCACCTCTGCTACTACTACTACTACAACTACTACTGCTACTGCTGTTGCTGCTACTACTTCAACAACTACTACTACTACTCTAAACACTACTACTACTACTAATACAACATCTCATGCTATTACTACAAGTACTACTACACTACTACTACTACTACTTTCGCAATGACAACTATTGCTAGTACTACTACTGCTGCTACTACTACTACTACTACTATTGCTACTACATCTAGTTCTACTGGTACTACTACTACTACTTTTGCTACTACTACTTCTTCTACTTCTCTGACTACTACTACTTTTCCTACTATTACCACTACTAATATAACTACTACTACCACTGCCACTACTACAACTAGTACTACTACAACTACTACTTTTGCAATTTCTACCTCTGATACTGCTACTACTCTTCTTCGCCTACTCCTCCTCCTACTACTGCTACTATCACTACTACTATTACTACCACTACTGCTACTACTATTACTACTTCTACTACTATTGCTATTACTACTACTACTGCTACTACTACCACTCGACTTCTCTGACTATTGCTACTACTACTATTACTATATCTACTGCTACTGCTGCTAATACTACAATGACTACTACTATATCTACTACTACTACTTCTATTAATACTACTACAACATCTATTATGACTACTACTACTACTGCTTTGCTGCCTATACCAATAGTACTATTACTACTACTTCTATTATGGCTGCATTTTATATTACTACTATTACTGCAACAATGACTACTACTACTGCTACTGCTACACCTACATCTTCTACTTCTACTACTATTACTACAATATGAAGGTAGTTGTTGCAGCTGCTACTTCCACTACTGCTACAATTATTGCAGCTACTGCTACTACTTCTGCTACTCCAACTTCTACTATCACCACATCTACTGCTACTACTACTACTAACAGTAGTTAGGGTAGTTGCAGTAGCAGAAGTAGTAGCAATTGAAGTACTAAAAGAAGTACTAGTAGCAATAGTGACAATAGTAGTAGTAATAGTAGTAGTGCCAGTATGAGTAGTAGTAGTAGCAGTAGTAGTAGTAGTAGTAGTAGTAGTAGTAGTAGTAATAGCAGCAATAGTGGTAACAGTAGTAGAAGTAGCCATAGTAGTAGTAGTAGTAGTAGTAGTAGTAGTAACAATAGTAGTAGTATTAGCTGCAGTAGTGGTTGTAGTAGTAACAACAGTAGTAGCAGTAATAGTAACAATAGTAGTAGTATTAGTAGTGGTAGTAGTAGTAGCCGTAGTAGTAGTAGTAGTAGTAGGAGGAGGAGGAGGAGGAGGAGGAAGAGTAGTAGTAGTAGCTGCGGCAGTAGTAGTAGTAGCAGTAGTAGTTGTAGTAGTAGTAGAAGTAGCAGCAACACTCGTAGCCATAGTAGTAGTCATAGCAGTAGTAGTGGCAGTAATAGTAGCAGCAACATTAGTGGCAGCAGCTACAACAGCATCATCGGCAGTAGCAGCAATGGTTATACTAGTAGAAGTAGAGGTAGCCGAAGTATTAGGCGTAATAGTAGTAATAGTAGTAGCAATAGTAGCAGCAGTAGTAGTAATAGTAGTAGTAGTAGCAGTAGTATGATTATTAGTAGCAACAGTAGTATTCAGATTAATAGTTGCAGTAGTTGTAGTAGTAGTAGTGGTAGTAGTAGCATTAGTAGTAATAGTAGTTGTAGTTGCAGTTGCAACAATGGCAGTAACACCATTAGTAGCAGTAGTGGTAGTAGAAGTACCACTCAGAGTAATAGCAGTAGTAGTAGCAGTAGTAGTGGTAGCAACAATAGTAGTAGTAGCTATAGGAGTGGTAGTAATTGAAGTAGTAGTTGTTGTAGTAATAGTTGTTATTGTAGTAGTAGTAGTATGATAAGTAATCGTAGCAGTGGTAGCAATAGTAGTAGTAGTAGTAGCAGTAGCAGCTATAGTAGCAACAGTAGTAGTAGAAGTAGTAGTAGTTGCATCTATAGTAGCAGTAGTAGAAGTAGTTGTAGCTAAAGTAGTAGTAGTAGCAGTAATAGAAGTTGTAGTTGCAATAGTTGTTTGAGAAATAGTTGTAGCTATAGCTGTAATAATAGTTGTAGTAGTTGTATTAGTGGAAATAGTAGCAGTAATAGTAGTAGTTTGATACATGGTCATAGTAGCGGTAGCAGTAGCAGTAGCAGTAGTAGTAGTGGCAGTATTAGACATAACAGCAGCAGTATTACTAGAATTAGGAGTAGTAGTATCAGCAGTTGTATAGTAGAAGTAGCAGTAGTAGTAGTAGTAGGAGTAGGAGTAGTAGCAGTAGTAGCAAAAGTAGTAGTAGCACTAGTAGTAGTAGGAGAAGTACTAGAAGTAGGAGATGTACCAGTAGTTGTTATTGTTAGAAAAATTATAGTTGTAGTAGTTGTAGTAGTAGCAGTAGTAATAATAGTAGTAGTAGTAGAAGTAGTGGTTATAGTAATAGTAGTAGTGGTCGTAGTAATAGTAGTAGTCATAGTAGTAATAGTAGTAGAAGTAGAAGTAGTAGCAGTAGTAGTAATAGTAGTAGTCGTAGTAAGTAGTAAATAGTCCTAGTAGTCGTCGGTTGTAGTAGTACTAGTTGTATCAGGTGTTGTAATAGTAGTAGTTGTAGTAGCAGTTGCTACTGTTGCAATAGTAGTACTAGTAGCAGTAATAGTAGTAGCAGTAGTAGTAGTAGTAATTATAGTAGCAGTAGCAGTAGTAGCTGCAGCAGTAGTAGCAGTAATAATCATAGTAGTAGTTGTGGTTGCAATAGTAGTAGAAGCAGTAGTGGTAGTAATACTAAGAGTACTAGTTGTAGTAGCAGTTATAGTGATAGTAGCAGTATTAACTATAGTATTAGTCCTAGTACTAGCAGTAGCTATAGTAGCAATAGTAGGAGGAGTAGTAGTTCCGGTAGTTGTAGCTGTAGTAGTAGTAGAAGTGATTGTAGTAGTAGTCATGGTAGTAGTATCATAAGTAGCTATAGTAGTAGCAGTGGTAATAGTAGCAATAGTTGTCGTAGTAGTGCTAGTAGTGATTGCTGTAGTGGGAGCAATTGTAGTTGTAATAGTAGTAGTATTTATTGTAGTACTAGTAGTAGTACTAGTTGTAGTCGTAGTTGTGGTAGTAGTCATTATAGTAGCAAAACTAGTTGAAGTCATTATAGTAGTTGTAGTAGTTGTAGCAGCAGCAACAACAATACCAATAGTAATAGTTGTTGCAGTAGTAGGAGTAGCAGAAGTATTAGTATTAGTAGTAGTAGTAGTAGTAGCCATGGAAGATGAAGTAGCTGTGGTAGTAGTTGTAGGTCTAGCAGTTGCAGCAATAGCAGTAGTCACATTAGTAGTAGTGTTAGAAGAAGTTATACCAGTAGCAGCAGCAGCAATAGCAGTAGTAGTAGCAGTAGTAGCAATAGTAGTAGTAGGAGTAGTAGTAGAAATAGAAGAAGTAGTAGTAGTTGTAGTGGTAGGATTAGTAGCGGTAGGAGTATTAGCATTAGTAGCAGAAGTAGTAGTAGTATTAGCAGGAGTAGTATTAGAAGTAGTAATAGAAGTAGTAGTAGACAATGTAGTAGTAGGTGGTGTAGTAGTAGCAGTAGTAGTATAAGCAGCAGTAGTAGTAGTATTAGTAGTAGTATGAGAAGTGGCAGTTCTAGTGGTAGTAGTAGTAATAAAAGTAGTAGAATTCTAGCAGTGACAACAGTAGTTGGAGTTTTAGTAGTAGTAGTACAAGGAGCACAAGTAGCAGCAGTAGCAGCAGCAGTAGTAGTAGTAGTAGTAGTAGCAGCAGTAGTAGTAGAAATAGTAGTAGTAGTAGAAGTAGTAGTACTAGTTGCAGTAGTAGTAGAAGTTGTAGTGGTAATAACAACAGCAGTAGTAGTAGTTCGTAGTAGTAGTAGTCGTACAAGTAATAGTAGCAGTAGTAGTAGTAGAAGAAGTAGTGACAGTAGAAGTATCATCAGTAGCACTAGTAGTAGTCATAGCAGTAGTAGTAGTAATAGTAGTAGCATTTGTAGTAGTAGCAGTAGCAGCAGAAGCAGTAGTAGTAGTAGTAGCAGTAGTTGTAGCAGAAGTAGAAGTAGAAGTAGTAGTAGAGGTATTAGTAGTAGTAGTAGTAGTAGTAGTAGTAGTAGCCGCAGTAGAAGTAGAAGTAGCACTCATAGCCATTGTGGTAGTCGAAGCAGCAGCATTAATAGCAGCAGTAGTAGTAGCAGTAGCAGTAGTATTAATAGCAGCAGCAGTAATAGCAGCATTAATAGCAGTAGCGGTCGTGGTAGTCGTACTTGTAGTAGTAGATGTAGTAGTAGTAGTAATAGTAGAAGTAGTATTAGTAGTAGTAATCATAGTTGTAGTTGTAGTAGTAGTAATAGTAGTAGGACTAATAGTAGTAGTAGTAGTAGTAGTAGTAGTAGTAGTAGTAGTAAAATGATATTAGTAGCAACAATAGTAGTAGTAGTGCTAGTTGGAGCAGTAGTAGCAGACGTAGCAGTAGTAGTGGTAGCAGCAGTAGTAACAATAGTACTAGTAGTAGTGGTGGTGGGAGTTCCAGTAGTAGCAGTTGCAGTAGGAGCAGCAGTAGTAGTAGAAGAACTAGTAGTAGTAGTAGTAGTAGCAACAACAGTAGTAGTACTCATAGTGGCAGCAGTAGCAGTAGTAGTAGCAGTAGTATTAGTAGTAGTAGTAGCAGCAGCAGCAGTAGTAGTAGGATATTAGCTGTAAAAGTAGTTGTAGTAGTAGTAGTAGTTGAAGTATTGGTAATATGAGAAGTAGTGTTAATTGCTATAGTAGTGGTAGTTGTAGCAGCAGTTGTAATAGTAGCAAAAGAATTTGTAGCAATAGTTGTTGCAACAGATGTAGTAGTAGTGGTAGAAGCAATAGTAGTCCTAGTTATAGTCTTAGCAGTAGTAGTCGTAGTACAAAAAGTAGTAGTTGTAGTAGTAGTATCTGTAGGACTAGGAGTAGTGGTAGTAGCCGTAGCGTAGTGGTAGTAGCAGTAGTAGTGGTGCAAGTAGTAGTCGTAGCAGTGGAAGCAATAGTTGCAATAGCAGTAGAAGTGGTAATAGAAGTAGTAGTGCAGAAGTAGTAGTCGTGGTGGTCCTAGTTGTAGTAGCAGAGGTAGTAGTAGTCATTGTTGTTGTTGTTGTTGTTGTAGTAGTAGTAGTTGTAGTGATAGTAATAGTAGTAGTTATTGTAGTAGAAGTGGCAGTAGTAGCAATGGTAGAAGTAGTAGCAGCAGTTGTAGTAGTAGCAGTAGTAGGAGGAAGAGGAGGTGTAGTAGTCGCTATGATACTAATAGTAGTAGCTGTAGGTGCAGTAGAAGTAGTAGTGCTAGTAGTAGTATTAGTAGTAGTAGCAATAGCAGGAGTAGTAGTAATAGTATTAGAAGTAGTATTAGTTGTTGTTGTTGTTGTTGCTGTTATTATTGTTGTTGTTGTTGCAGTAGTAGTTGTTTTGTAGTAGTCATTGTTGTTGCAGTAGTAGTAGTAGTACTAGTAGCAGTAGTAGCAGTCGTGATAGCAGCAGTAGTAGTAGTAGTAGTAGTTGTTGTAGAAGCAGCAGTAGCCATTGTTGTAGTTGTTGCAGAAGTAGTAGAAGTAGGGGAAGTAGTAGTAATAGCTCTAGCAGTGGTGGTAGAAGTAGAATGGTACTAGTGGTGGAAGGAGTAGTAGTATTAGTAGTAACAAAAGTAGTAGTTGTAGTAGCAATAGTTGTAGTAGTATTTGTTGAAGTACTAGTAGAAACTGTAGTAGTAGTAGTAGTAGTAGCCATAGTAGCAGCAGTAGCAGGTGTAGTAGTAGTAGTAGTTACAGTAGCAATAGGTGGAGTAGCAGTAGTAGCAGTACAAATAGTATTAGTAGTAGCCGTAGCATTAGTTGTGGTACTAGTATTAGTTGCAGTAGTATTACTAGTAGTAGCATCCGTTGTAGGAGCAACCACAACATTAATAGTAGTAGGAGTCTTATTACTAGTAGTAGTAGTAGTAGCTACACTAGTAGTAGTAGTAGTACTACTAGTAGTAGTAGCAATAGTAGCAGCTGTTGTAGCAGCTGCGGTAGTAGTAGCAGTGGTCATAGTAGGAGCAATAACACTAGCAGTAGCAGCAACAAAACTAGCGGTACTAGTAGTAGTAGTAGCAGCAGAAGCAGACGCAGTTGTTATAGTAGTGGTAATAGTAGTAGTAGTAGTAGCAGCAGTAGCAGCAGCAGTAGTAGTAGCAGCAGTAGCAGTAGTGGTAAAAGTTGTAGTTGCAGTAGCAGTAGTGGTAGAAGTTGTAGTAGCAGTCGTAGCAGTAGTAGTAGTTGTTGTAGTATTAGTAGTTGCAGTATTAGTAGTTGCAGCAGGAGCAGTAGCACTAGTAGTAGTAGTAGAAGTAGTGGTAGTAGTAGTAGTAGTAGGAGTAGTAGTAGTAGTAGTAGTAGTAGTAGTAGTAGTAGTAGTAGTAGTACTAGAAGCTATAGTTGTTGTAGTAGTAGCTGTAGTTGTTGCAGCAGCACTAGTAGTAGCAACATCGGTAGTAGTAGTAGTTGTTGTAGTTGTTGGAGAAGTAGTAGTACTTCTTTTAGTAGTAGTAGTGGAAACAGTTATTGATGTAGTAGTACTTCTTGTAGTAGTAGTAGTAGAAGCAGTTGTTGAAGAAGTGCTATTAGTAACTGTAGTAGTAATAGCAGTATTAGTAGTAGTAATAGTCTTAGTAGTAGCGGTAGCTATAGCAGCAGCAGTAGTAATAGTAGAAGTAGCAGCAACAGTAGTAGCTGTAATAGTACACTTAGCAAAAGTAATAGTAATGCGAGTAGTACTATTGGAACTAGAAGTAGTAGTAAATAGTAGGCGAAGGAGGAGGAGCCACAGTAGTTGTTGTAGTAGTAGCAGTAGTAGCAGCAGTAGTAATTGTAGTAGTAGTTGTTGTTGTAGTAGCAGGAGCAGTAGTACCAATAGTAGTAGTTGTTGTTGTAATATTAGTAGCAGCCGCAGTAATAGCAGCAATTGTACTATTGGTAGCATAAGTAGCCATTGTAGCAAAAGTAGTAGTAGTAGTAGCAATCTTAGCAGTAGTAGTAATAGTAATAGTAGTAGTCGTGATGGTAGTTATTGTTGTAGTATGAGTAGTAAGAGTGGTAGTAGTAGCAGTAGCAGTAGTAGCATTAGTTGTAGCAAAAGTTGTGGCTATAGTAGCGGTAGTAGCAGTAGTATTAGTGGCCACAGTAGTAATAATATTAGTAATAGTGGTAGCTATAGTAGTGGTGGTAGTAGCGGTTGTAGTTGTAGTAGTAGTAGTAGTAGTGAAGCTACACTAGTAGCTACAGCAGCAGCAGTAGCAATAGTGGTAGGTATAGTAGAAGTACTTGTTGTTGTAGTAGTAGTACTAGCAGTTGTTGTAGTAGTAGTTGTTATAGTAGTAGTAGTAGATGTAGTAGTAGAAATAGTAGTACTAGCAGAGTAGCAGTAGATGTTGTAGTAGTTGTAGTAGTAGTAGAAGTAGTACTAGTAGCAATAGAGTAGTAGTAGTAGTGGAAGTCACGGTATGAGCAATTGTAGTAGTGGTAGTTGAAGATGTAGTAGTAGTTGTAGCAGTAGCTGTAGTAGTTGTAGTCGCAATAGTAGTAGTAGTAGTACTATGAGTAGTAGTAGTAGTAGAAGTGGTAGTTGTTGTTGTTGTTGCTGCAGTAGTAGAAGTAGTTGTTGTAGTTGTGGTAGTAGTAGTAGTAGTGGTGGTTTTAGTAGTTGTAGCAGTAGTAGTAGTTACAGTACTACTACTACTAGTAGTAGCAATAGCAGTAAAAGAAGTTGTATTCGTTGCTATACTAGTTGTGTTGGTAGTATCTATAGTAGCAGTCGTAGTAATAGTAGTAAAAGTAATAATAGCAGGAGTAGCAGCTATAGGAGTAGCAATAGTAGTAGCAGTAGTAGTGGCTGTAACCATAGTAGTCGCAGTGGTAGCTGTAGTAACGATAGTAACAATAGTAGTAGTAGTAACTGTAGTAGTAGTATTAGTCGTAGTAGTAGTAGTTGTAGTCGTAGTAGTAGTATGAGAAGTACCAAAGTAGTAGTAGTAGTATTAGTAGTTACAGTAGTATTTGAAGTAGTAACAGTAGCAATAGTCTTATTAGCAGTATAGTATTGGTAATAATGGTGGTGCAAGCAATAGTAGTAGTAGTTGGAGTAGTAGTAGTAGTAATAGAAGTGGTAGTAATAATAGTTGTAGTAGCAACAATAGTAGTAGCTGTAGTAGTAGCAACAGTAGTAGTAGTAGTGGCAGCAGTAGTAGCTATAGTAGTAGCAGTCATAGTAGCAGCGATGACAGCTTAAGTAGCTATAGTAGTAAAAGTTGTAATTGTGGTGGGAAAAGTAGTAGTAGTAGCTGTAGCTATAATTATAGTGGCTAGAGTAGTAGTAGCGATAGCAGTTATAGCAGAAGTAGTAACTGTAGTAGGAGTAGTGGTAGTAGTAGTAGTAGTAATAGTGGTAGCAGCAGTAGTAGTAGCAGTGGTAGTATAGTAGGAGTAGTATTACCGGTAGTAGTAGTGGTAGTAGTGGTAGTAGTAGTGGTAGTAGTGGTAGTAGCAGCAGTAGTAGTCGTAGTAGTAGTAAGAGTAGTAGTGGTGGTAGTAGAACTAGCAATAGTGGTAGCAATATTACAAGGTATAGTAGTCATAGCATTAGTTGTAATAGTAGTTAGTTGCAGCAGTAGCAAAAGAAATAGTAGTAGTAGGAGTCACAATAGTTATAGTAGTAGTAGCTGAAGCAATAGTAATAGTAGTAGTAGCTGTAGCAACATTAGTAGTAGTAGTGGTAGTAGTAGTAGCAATAGTAGCATGTATGGTATTAGTAACATTAGTAGCAATAGTAGCATTAGTAGTAGTAGTAGAATGAGTTGTAGTAGTAGTAGCTGCAGTAGGAGTATTAGTAGATTTAGTAGCAGTTGTACTATTTGTAGTTGTTGCCGTGGTAGTAGCAGTAGTGGTCATAATAGTAGTAGGAGTAGAGCAGCAGTAGAAGCTGTAGTAGTTATAGTAGTAGTAGAAGTAGTACTAGTAGCAGCAAAGTAGTGGTAGCAATAGTGGTGGTCACAGTAGGAGCGGCTGTAGTAGTAGTAGTAGAAGATGTAGTAGTAGCAGTAGTAGTAGCTATTGTAGCAACCGCAGTAGTAGTAGTAGTAAGAGAAGTAATAGAAGTAGTAGTAATTGGAGTAGTAGTAGTAGTAATAATAGAAGTGTAGTGGCAATTTTTGTTGTTGCTCCTACATTAGTTGAAGTAGTTATTGCAGTTGTTGTAGTTGTAGTAATAGTGGTTGTAGTCATTATAGTTATAGTAGTAGTTATAGTTGTAGTAGCAGCAGTAGTAGTAGTAGTTACAGTAGTATTAGTAGTAGAAGAAGAAGCAATAGTAGCAGTAGTTGTAGTAGTAGGTTTAGTAGCTGTGGTAATAGTAGTCATTGCGGTAGTAGTAGTAGTAGTAGCAGTAGCAGTTGTAGTAGTAGTACTTGTTCTTGTACTAGTTGTGTTGGTAGTAGCGATAGTTGCAGTTGCAGCAATAGTAGTAATAGTAGTAGTAGCAACAGTACTACTAATAGTAGTAGTAGTAGCAGTAGTAGTAGGAATAGTAGCGATAGTAGCAATAGTAGCAGTGGTAGTAGCAGTAGTAGCGATAGTAGTAGTCACAGTAGTCGCAGTAGTAGTATTAATTGTAGTAGTAGTAGTAGTAGCAGAAATAAAAGTAGTAGTAGTAGTAGCAGTGGTGGTTGTAGTTGTAGTAGTAGTAGTTGTTATTGTTGTAGTAGTAGTAGTAGTTGTAGTAACGGTAATGGCAGTAATAGTAGTAGCAGTATTAGTGGCAATAATAGCAGTAGCAGTAGTAATAGTAGTAGTACTATTTGTAGTAGTAGTCGAAGCAGTAGTAGTCGCAATTATAGTAGTAGTAGTTGCAGTAGTAGTAGTAGCAGGCGAAGTAGTAGAAGCAGTAGTAGAAGTAGTAGTAGTTGTGGTGGTAATAGTAGTACTGGTAGTAGTAGTAGTAGCAGAAGTAGTAATAGTAGTAATAGCAGCAATAGTAGCAGTAGTGGCAGTATAAGTAGCAATAACAATGGTAGTAGTAGTTGTACTAGCAGTTGCAGAAGTAGTGGCAGTTGTAGGAGAGGCAGCGGCAACAATAGTAGCAGTAGTAGTAGTAAAAGCAGTAGTAGTAGTAATAGTAGCAGCAGTAGTAGTAGAAGTTATAGGAGGAGTAGTAGTAGTAGCAGCAATAGCAATACTAGTAGTAGTTGTTGTTTTTGTAGTAGTAGTAGTAGTAGTATCGGTAGTAGCAGTAGCATATGCACTAGTAGTAGTAGTAGGAGTAGGAATGGCAGTAGTAGAAGTAGCAGCAGCGAAAGTAGTGCTAGTAGTAGTAGCAGCAGCAGTAGCAGCAATAGTAGAAGTAGTAGTAGTAGTAGTCGTAGTAGTAGCAGAAGTAGGAATAGTAGTATTACTAGGAGAAGCAATTCTTGGAGTAGTAGTAGTTGTACTAGAAGTAGCTGCAGTAGTAGGAGAAGTAGAAGTAGTAGTATTAGTATTCATAGTAGTAGTATTAGCTGGAGCAGTAGTAATAGTAGGAGTAGTTGTAGTAGTAGTAGTCGTAGTACTAGCAGTAGTTGTTGCTATTGGTGTAGTAGTAAGAGCAATCTTAGTAGTCATAGTAGCAGTAATCAAAGCATTAGTAATAGTAGTAATAGTTGTAGTAGTAGTAGTAGTCATAGTAGTAGTAGGAGTAGTACTAGTACTAGTTGTAGTAGTTTTAGTAGTAGTAGCAGTAGAAGTAGTATTAACAATAGTAGTAGTAGCATTAGAAGTTTTTGCTATAGTATTAGTAGTAGCAGTAGGAGTAGTAGGAGTAGTAGTAGGAGTAGTAGTTGTAGTACTAGAAGTAGGAGTTGTAGTAGGAGTAATCATAGGAGTAGTAGTGGTGGTAAGGGTTGGAATTGTTGTTGTAGTGGTAATAGTAGTAGCAACAATACTATGAGCAGTGGCAGTAGTAGTTGTACTAGTATTAGTTGTATTTGCAGTAGTACTAGTAGTAGTAGTAGTAGTAGTAATAGAAGCAGCAGTAGTAGTGGCAAAAGTAGTAGCAGTAGTAGCAGTAGTAATAGAAGCAAAATAAGTAGTAGTAATAGTTGCAGTAGTAGCAGTAGTAGTAGTCGGAGAACAAGTTGGAGTAGTAGCATTGGTGGTAGAAATAGTGCTAGTTGTAGTAGTAGTAGCTTATGTTGCTGTAGTAATTGTAGTAGTAGCAGTAGTTGCAGCAGTAGTAGCGGCAGTAGCAGCAATAGCAGAAGTAGTAGTGGTACTAGTTGTACTAGTCGTAGAAGTAGTAGTAGTATTATTAGTAGTAGTAATAGTAGTAGACGAAATAGTAGTAGCAGTAGTAGTTGTAGCAATATTAGCAATAGTAGATATAGAAACAGTAAGAGATGTAGTAGCAGCAATAGTGTTAGCAGCATTAGGAGCAGATATTGTTGTAGTAGCAGTAGTACTAATAGTTTTAGGAGTAATAGTAGTAGTAGTAGCAGCAGTAGTTGTAGTGGCAGAGGTAGTAATAGTGGTAGTAGCAGTGGTAGTAGCAAGAGTTGTAGTCGCGGTAGTAGATGCAGTAGTAGTTGTACAAGTAGGAGTGCTAGGAGAAGTAGTTGTAGTAGTAGTAGTTGTTGTATTAGTAAAAAATTCTAGTACTAGTTGTAGTGGTAGTAGTAGGAGAAGTAGTAGTAGTAGCCATAGCTGTAGTAGTTGCCATAGCTGTAGTAGTTGCAGTAGTAGCGGTAATATTAGTAGAAGAATTAGTAGCAATAGTCGCCAAAGTAATAGTTGCAGCAGTTATAGTAGCAATAGTGGTAGTTGTAGAGGTAGTCGCACTAGTAGTATTAGTAGTAGAATGAGTAGGCATAGTAGGAGTAGCAGTAGTAATAGTAGTAGTAGTAGCAGTAATAGCAGTAGTATTATTAGTGGCAATAGTAGTAATAGTATTTGCAGTAGTAGCAGTAGCATTAGTAGTTGTAGTTGTAGTAGTAGTAGTAGCAGGCAAAGTAGTAGTACTAGTAGTAGAAGTGGTTGTAGCAGAAGTAGTATTTGTGGTGGTAATAGTAGTACATGTAGTAGTAGTAGCAGTAGCAGCAGTAATAGTATAAGCAACAGCAGCAGCAGCAGTAGCAATAGTAGTAGTAGTAGCAGTTGTAGTAGTAGTAGTAGCAGGCAAAGTAGTAGTACTAGTAGTAGAAGTGGTTGTAGCAGAAGTAGTATTTGTGGTGGTAATAGTAGTACTTGTAGTAGTAGTAGCAGTAGCAGCAGTAATAGTATAAGCAACAGCAGCAGCAGCAGTAGCAATAGTAGTAGTAGTAGCAGTTGTAGTAGTAGTAGTAGGAGAAGTTATAGGAGAAGTAGTTGTAGTTGCAAGAGCTGGAATAGTAGTTATTGTTGTGATTGTTGTTGTAGTAATAGCAGCAGCAGTAGTAGCAGTAGTAGTAGTAGGAGTGGTAGGAGTAGTAGCAGTAGTAGTAGCAGTAGTTGTGGTAGTAGTAATAGGAGTAGTAGCAGTAGTTTTAGAAGAAGCTATAGCGGTAGTAGTAGCATATATCGTGGTAGTAGCAGTAGCTAGAGTTGTAGGAGTTGTAGGAGTTGTAGGAGGAGTAGGAGTAGTATAAGTAGTAGGAATACTAGGAGTAGCTGGAGTAGTAGGAGTAGCAGTAGTAATAGTAGTAGTAGTTGTAGTAGTAGTATTAGCCGGAGCACCAGTAATAGTAGTAGTAGTAGTAGTAGTAGTTGTTGTTGTTGTTGTTGTTGTTGTTGTTGTTGTTGTAGTTGTAGTAGTAGGAAGAGTTGTAGTAGTAGTAGTAGTAGTAGTAGTGGTAGTGGAGGCAGTAGTAGTATAAATAGTGGTAGTAGTAGTAATTGGAGCGTTAGTAACAGTAGTAGTAGTTGTTGCTATTGTTGTTGTTGTTGTTATCATAGTAGTAGTAATTGGAGCGTTAGTAACAGTAGTAGTAGTAGTTCTTATTGTTGTTGTTGTTGTTATCGTAGTAGTAGTAGGAGTTGTAGTAGCTGTAGTAGAACTAGTATTAGTCGTTTTAGTGGTAGTAGTAGTTGTAGAGGTAGTAGTAGTAATAGTTAGTAGTAGTTGTTGTTGTAGCAGGAGTGCTAGCAGTAGGAGGAGGAGTAGTAGTAGTAGGAGTAGGAGTTGTAGTAGGAGTAGTTGTAGGAGTAGTTGTCGTGGTAGGGGTAGGAATTGTAGTTGTAGTTGTAGTAGTAGGAGTACTAGTAGTAGTAGTAATAGAAATAGTAATATTAGTAGTAGTAGTAGTAGAAGGAGTTGTGGTAGTAGCAGAAATGCTAGTAGTTGCAGAAGCAATACTAGTAATAGTAACAATAGTAGTAGTGGTAGTAGCAGTAGTAGGAGCAGTAGTAGTAGCAGAGATAGTAGCAATAGTAGTAGCAGAAGTAGTTGAAGTAGTAGTAGTAGTAATAGTAATAGTAGCAGTAGTAGTAGCAATAGTAGTAATAGTTGCTATAGTAGTAGTAGCACTAGCAGCAGCAGTAGCAGTAGTAGTAATAGAAGAAGAAGTAGTAGTAGTAGTAGTAGTAGTAGTAGTAGTAGTAGTAGTAGTAGTAGTAGTAGTAGTAGTAGTAGTACTAGGTAGTAGTAGTAATAGTAGTGGTAGTAGTAGTAGTAACAGTAGTAGTAGTAGTACTAGTAGTACTAATAGTAGTAGTAGTGGTAGTAGTAGTAGTAGTAGAGTAGTAGTAGTAGTAGTAGTAGAAGTAATAGTAGTAGTAGCAGCAGCAGTAGTAGTAGTTGCAGTAGTAGTAGTAGCAGTAGGACGAGTAGTTGTCGTAGTAGTAGTAGGAGTAGAAGTAATAGTAGTAGTAGTAGTAGTAGTAGTAGTAGTAGTAGTAGTAGTAGTAGTAGTTGTAGTAGTAGTAGAGGTAGTAGTTGTAGTTGTAGTAGAAGTAATAGTAGTAGTAGCAGCAGCAGCAGAAGTAGTAGTAGTAGTAGTAGTAGTAGTAGAGGTAGTAGTTGTAGTTGTAGTAGAAGTAATAGTAGTAGTAGCAGCAGCAGCAGAAGTAGTAGTAGTAGTAGTAGCAGCAACAACAACAGTAGTAGTAGCCGAGGCAGCAGCAGCAGCAGCAGTATTAGCAGTAGTAGTAGTAGTAGTAGTAGTAGTAGTAGTAGTAGTAGTAGTAATAGTAGTAGTAGTAGTAATAGTAGTAATAGTAGTAGTAGTAACAGTAGTTGTAGTAGTAGTAGTAGTAGTAGCAGCAGCTGCAGCAGCAGTCGTAGTAGAAGTAGCAATGGTAGAAGTAGTACCTGCAATAGTAGTTGTTGTTGTAGTAGTAGTAGTAGTACCTGCACTAGTAGTTGTTGTAGTAGTAGTTGTAGTTGTTGTAGTAGTAGTAGTATTACTACTACTACTACTACTAGTAGAAGTAGTAGTAGTAGTTGTGGTGGTAGTAGTAGTAGTAGTATTAGTAGTGGTAGTAGTAATAATAGTAGTAGTAGCAGTTTGTTGTAGTAGTTGTAACAGTAGTTGTAGTAGTAGTCGTTGTTGTTGTTGTAGTAGTAATAATAATAGTAGTAGTAGTAGTAGTAATAGTAGTAATAGTAGTAGTGATAGTAGCAATAGTAGTAGTAGTAGCAGTGGTTGTAGAAGTAGTAGGACCGGCAATACTAGTAGTAGTATCGTTAGTAGTAGCAGCAATTGATGGAATAGTAGTAGTCATTGTAGTAGCAATAGAAGTAGAAGTAATAGTAGTAGTCATAGTAGCAACAGCAGCAGCAGTAGTATTAGGTGTGGTAGCAGAAGTAGCCGTAGTAACAATAGCAGCAATTGTAGTAGTAAAAACAGTAAGAGCTATAATAGCGGCAATAGCAGTATTAGTAGTAGTAGATGCAGCTGTAGCAGTTGTAGCAGTAGTACTAATAGTGTTCCGAGTAGTAGTTGTAGTAGTTTTAGTAGTTGTAGTGGTAGCGACAATAATAGTAGTAGTAGTAACAGTAATAGTTGTAGTGGTTGTAGTAGTAGTTGCAGTACCAGTAGTAGTTGTACTAGTGGAAGTGGTAGGAGTAGTAGTGGAAGTGGTAGTAGCTGTATTAGTGAAAGCACTAGTAGCAGCAGCTATAGTGGTAGTAGTTGAAGTAGCAGTAGTAAAGTAGTTGTAGTTGTAGTCTTAGTAGTACTAGTAGTAATACCAGTAATAGTTGTACTAGAATTGGTAGTAGCAGTCGTAGAAGTAGCAATTGTAGTAGGAGTAGTAGCAATAGCAGTAGTAAGAGAGGTAGTCATAGTAGTAGTAGTATTAGCAGTAGCAGTAGAAGTAGGAGAAGTGTTAGTTGTAGTAGTAGGAGCAGCAGCAGTAGTAGTAGTAGCTGTAATAGTAGTCGTAGTAGCATTAGAAGTGAAAGTAGCTGTAGTAGTAGCAGAAGTAGTAGTAGTAGCAGTAGTATTAGTAGTAGTAGCAGTAGTAGTAGTCGCAGTTATACCATTAGTAGTAGGAGTAAAATTGCTACTACTACTAAAACTGCTATTATTACTACTAGTAGTAGCAGCAGCAGTGGTAGTTGTAGGAGAAGTAGCAGTAGTAGCAATAGTCGTAGTAGTAGTCGTAGTAGTATTAGAAATAATTGTAGCAGTAGTAGCAGTTGAAGCAGTAGTAGTTTTCGCAATTGTAGTAGAAGTGGTAGGGGTAAAACTACTGCTGCTACTTCTACTATTACTACTAAAACTACTACTGCTCCTACTACTAAAACTACTATTACTACTACAGCTGCTGATGCTGCTTCTAGAATTACTCCTACTGCAACTACTACTACTACTTTTGCTACAAAAACTACTATTACTATTACTACTATAGTAACAACAACTACTACTGCTACAGTTGCTGCGGCTACTACTGCTATAGTTGCTGCGGCTACTACTGCCATTGCCGCTACTCCTGTACAACTATAACTGTTGTTACTACTACTGCAGCTACTCCTGTACAACTATAACTGCTGTTACTACTATTATTACTACTACTACTACTCCCATTAGTATTGCTACTCCAACTTGTACTACCCCTACTACTAGTACAACTACTACACCTACTACGACTGCTACTAATACTATTACTCCTACTCCCACTCTTGTTACTAGCAATAATACGAGTAATATTACTACTACTACTACAACAACTATTACAATTAATACAACATCAAATACTCCTACTACTAATAATACTACAACTACTAAAATAACTACTACCAATTCTACTACTAGTACAACTGCTACTACAACTACTTCTACTACTACAACTACTACGAATACTACTACTAGTACAACTGCTACTACTACTACTAATACTACAACTGCTACTACTACTACTGCTACTACTACTACTAATACTACTATTGCTACTACTACTACTAATACTACTTCTACTCTTTAACTCCTACCGCTACTCCAACTCCTACTCCTACTTTGACTACTACTGTACCTACTAGTACTACTATTACTACAACTACTACTACTCTTACTACAACAAGAACTACAACTGTTACTGCAATTATTGCTACTACTTTTAATCCTACTGCAACTACTACTACCACTACACCAACTGTTACTACCACTCCCACGACTACTAGTATATCTCCTCCGCCTCCTTCTACTACTACTACACCTATTCCTTCTGTTACTACTACTCCAACTACTCCTACTACTCCTACTACTACACCTACTGCTGCTACTACTCCAACTGCTCCTACTACTAATGCTACAACTCCTACTACTACTTCTCCTACTACTACTCCTACTACTACTCCTGCTCCCCCCACTACTCCTACTACTGCTTCTACTCGTACTACTACCACGAATACTACTACTACCTATACTATTACTACTACTACTCCTCCTACTACTCCTCCTACTTCTACTTCTACAGCAACTACTACTACAACTACTATTACTATTACTGCTACTACTACTACTGCTGCTACTACTACAATTCCTACAACTACTACTAATTCTACTACTGCTACTACTGCTACTCAATATCTTCAACTTCTAGTTCTACTACAACTGCTACTATTTCTAGTACTACTATTTTTGTTGCTGCTGCTACTACTTCCACTTTTACTACTACTAGTACTCATAACTCCGACTACTACTATTACTACTACTTCAACTACTACTACTACTACTATGACTCCTTCTACTTCTAGTGCTACTACTATTACTACTACTGCTACTGCTACTGCTACTACTACGAGACTACTACTACTACTTCTTCTGCTACTATTACTACTACTACTACTACTACTACTTCGGCTACTACATCTACTACTACTACTAGTACTAATAAAACTAATACTAGTACTAGTACAAACACTACTACTACTACTCCTACTACTACTACGACTGCTACTAATACAACTACCACTACTACTACTGTATTTACAACAACTACTACTCCAACTCCCACTTTTAGAACAACAACTACAACTACTACTCCTACAACTTCTACGACTTCTACCACTACAATTACAACTACTAATTTTATAACCACTGCTACTACTATTACTACTACTACTCGTACTGCTAATACTACCCCTACTACTATTACTATTACAACTACTACTGCTACTTGTCCTACTACTACTACAACTTCTAATACTACAACAACTACTACTACTACTGTTATATCTACCACTTTTACTACGCCAACCCCTACATTTACAACAACAACAACTACTACTACTACTATGACTTCTACTACAGCTACCACTACAATTACAACTACTACTACTATTACAAAAACTACTACTATCGTCACTACTGTTGTAGCAAATACTACTACTAATATCACTATTACTACTACTACTGCTACTTCTCTACTACTACTAGTACTACTGCTAATACTACAACAACAACAACAACAACAACAACTACTACTACTACAACAACCACTACTACTACTATTACTACTACTACTACTATTGCTACTACTACTACTACTAGTGTTGCTACTCCTACTACTACTAATACCACTACTACTATTGCAACTACTACTATAACTTCTACTACTTCAACTGCTAATACTACTGCTTCTATTACAAGTACAACTAGAACAATTACTGCTACTACTACTACTACTACTACTATTGCTGCTACTACAACAACAACAACAACAACAACTACTACTACTACTACTATTACTAGTGCTACTATTGCTACTACTTCCACTACTACTACTGCTACAACTACTACTATTGATACTATTACTACTACTACTACTACTTCTGGTACTATTTCAGCTTCTACTACTACAACTAATACTACGACTAGTACTACTACAACAACGAGTACTTCTGCTACTACTTCTACTACTGTGACTACAGATACTACTACTACAAGCACAACTTATACTACTGCAACTCCTACTCCAACTCCGGCTCTTACTCCAACTTATAAATCAACAACAACAACAACAACTACTACAATTACTACTAACTCCTAATGCTTCAACCTCTACTAATGCTACAACAACTATTCCTACTACTATTGTTATTTCTACTACTGCAACAGCAAATACTAATTCTACTCTTGCAACTACTACTACTCCAACTAATATTACTATTACTACTACTACTACTACCAATTCTATCCAACTACTACTACTAATACTACTACTACTATTACTACTACTACTACGATTACTGCTACTTCTAAAACTACTACCACTACTACTACTACTACTATGTTTGCAACTACTACTACTTTGACCCCTACTACTACAACTACAACAACTACTACTAATCCTAGTACAACTCCTACTACTACCAGAACAATTATAGTTACTACTAATACTACTCCTACTGCTATTACTACTAGTACTACTACTGCTACTTCTTCTACGACTACCACTACTACTAATATTATTACTACAACTACTATTATAACTACGACTGTTGTTGCTGCTACCAGTACTACT